>JAQGBZ010000089.1:0-202972 GCA_034687125.1 Neelides folsomi
GGTTATTTTATAATTTTCCTATCTTAATACATTACTGACTTTCTCCATTGGGACATATTAGTTTTGCCACGCTGTATGGTAAAAGTACACGTTTATACAATAATGAACTAATTGGAAGAATTACATTTTTAGTTGGCTCATCTTTAATGATGTACATGATAAGAGCAGTACTGTCAATTGGATAGTGAAGAATACAAGATTTGTTGAGATATTCTTTACAAGTTAATTCAAATGATAAATCATTTGACTCAATTTTTTCAACTATAATTACACTATTATTAATTGTAATAAAGCAATTATCACCAGGGTTTTACTTATTTTACAGTTTTTAAATATTATATATTTAATTTCGGATTATTGGAATTTCTTAAATATTTTTTTATAGTCTGCATGTGATTTTCGAATGGAAATGTACTAAAATTTTCGAGGGGACCAAAATTTAAACAATCATTAGCTAAATATAATAAACTGTGAACATTGTAAATCAAAAAGCCATTAATATAATGTTTTAACGAATCAATAACAAATTTCTTTAATAAATTATTTGCCAAACTTTTCCATTGATTGATGCTTTGTCTGATAACAATATATATATATACCAGCGTGAAATAATTAGTAATGTTTATAAATTAAGAAATCAATTTGTTTCAAAGTGAAACTACAGAAGTATAAATTAAAAAGAGTCGAAATTCTGTAGCTTTGAAAAAATCTATTTCACTTAACAATCTTGTTTTTCGTGAAAATTCATGAGGAATTAAACGTTTAAAGCTCAATAACGAAGCACTAATTGATTCAGATATACGGCTAGGAACACGGCATGTAAAAGGGCCTTTAATCTTAGATTTAATTAATTTTTTAGTTATTCCATTGCAAATAAAATGTAAGTAATCAAGTGGAAACTGGGATACCAAACCTAATTCTAATTAAAGGGAATTATATACATGGTGGTAAATATCAATTTTTGATCTGAAACTCGTCTGATCTAAGGGTACAATTTCCATTTGAATGAATAACTCTTTTACCATCCCATTTTCCTTCACTAATACATTTCTCACAACCATGATAAGCATTATGTTGTTTACAACCTTTTACATAACTCTTTGCATCATTAGTAAAACATTTAATAACAATTTAATACATTTCTAATGCGATTGAGACACGAAGGAATTAAAGAACCTAAAATAACACAAATATCCTCGTCATTTATTATTTAATTAGTGAATTAAAATATTGTATAAATATAAAATACTTACATTGTGGATTCTCAAAGATAAAATTGTCGTTATTTAATTGTAGTTCCTCTTCTTGTTGTGAATTAGACTCAGGCGTTTTTTCGATTAAAGCGCAAATTGCCTGAGCGAAGTTTTCTATAAAATTGTACGAGAATGTTAAATTCCAATTTACATATTTAATAACAATTATGATATACATATTTAATTAAATATTACTTATTTATATATTTGCGTATTTTAATATTTTCACCCGATGATTGATCCAATCATTGTGAGGAGTTGTTTACTTAAGGATGAATTTGCTCAGTATTGCCACAGAACCATTTGGCCACTTGCAATAATCTTTGGTTTTGTTTCCTTCTAATCCCTTATATATCCAAGTTATTGGGACACACTTAATGGGACGATTATCGTCTTTAATAAACTTCACAACCGCAAATAAATATTTGGAACTCGTTAAGCTTAGTTTAATTAACTTTTGACTATCTAGAAAAAATCCCTACTTTAAAATGGCGTCCGCGTCACTGGAATGACTTTAAAATGCTGTTTACTACATGTCATGCGCCAGAAAAATTTGACGGACAACTTATTGTATTACCATATTGTACCAATTGGACTTATTGTACTTATTGGAAAACAATATTGGATCTACCATTATCGACCCAATGCAGGATAAATATTGTTAAAAAAGTTAAATCCAATATTGGGACAATACAGTTTAGAAATTGGATAACAATATTGGATTTATCTTGGATCTACCAATTTCGATCCAATGCAGGATACACATTGTTTAATAACATATTGTTAAAAAAGTTGAATCCAATATTGGTCCAATATGGGTTAATTATCGGTTGTAGTTACATTGTTTTCCACTTTAATAACCTTATTGGACCATTGTATTTTTGCCAATAAATACCAATTTATCAACACCTATCCAACATCCAACACAAATACAATATTGTTACAATATTGGAATGTTTGCAAGTATAATTGATTTTCATTAAGATACAAATATTCTAAAATCCTAATTAGAACTACCAAGCCGGAACGCTGAAACGAAGTTTCTAGAAACTAAAGCTTTTCATCATAATCAAAAATCAAGTGCATTAGCAAATGTAATTAATTAGTAAAGCGATATAATGGTGTTAGTGTGTTAGTGTTAGTGCTAGCTTTAGATTTTTTTAAATTTTACAATCTTATAATCCAATCGTATCATGCGAACATTTCCCTATTTTAACTTTCTTAATGTTTTCAAAATGAGAAAGTAAGTTTTTTAATATAAACTTTTGTTATTTTTTATTTTGTTTTATCTATCATTAGTTCTTTATTAAATTATCATCAGTTTAAATAATAATGTCCCAATGTATTCCCAGCAATTGAACTTTCGAAATCATCTTGGACTTTCGTTCAAAAGAAAAGACTTTCAGCTGGAGGTGAAGAACTGTACGACAAGAACCCAAAACATATAAAAAAATCATCCTCAAAGTTGCATGCAAAACGCAAATCAAAACATAAACTTGAAGGATCCAAAAGCAAGGATACCATTGGAGAGGATAAGGAAGAGGAAATAAAGCCAAATCTTTTGAACCTCCACCAGACGACGATGTAGAAGCCGTGGACGAAGAGAAAAATGAACCACCACCTCAATACAATGCGTGGAACAACAGAAATAATAATAATGGCACGGCCAACAGAATGTGTGGAAAAGGGCTATCGTTTTTGGAATAGTTTATTGCGTATGCCTTGTTATATTGGTAATTCTTGGGGCGATACTTCCTAAAGGCGACATAAAGAAAACACAAACTAACTAATTCATTCATATTATGGATTTTAAAAAATTATAAAATTGAAAATACAACGAATAATTATATAATCGATTTTCATTAAGACGCAAATATTCCATTAAATAAAAAAGCTATACTCATCATTTAGCAATATTGTAATAGCATTTAAATTACTACATTATGCTAATTGAGTAAATTCAGCGAATTAAAATGAAACCTTAATTAAAAGCAATCTGTACAATTATACAAATACCTTAATTTTTAAGGCAGCTACTTTGTAGTTATAATAATAAAAAAATTTTTAAATTTTATAAAATGATTTTCACTTCTTGGCTCCCCATTCTCTCTTTTAAGAGTTCTTTGAAAGAGCCACAACAGCGGCATTTAACAAAGGCGTTTCCCGTACAACAAAAGTTTTTTACGGTCCTTCGAGGCTTTTATTAAGCCGTTAAATCTTCCATCCGGCGATCTTGCCCTTTTCTCCCTTCCCACTATACAACATTCATTGGCCAACAACTTATAATTTTATATAGAGGTCATATGTACGGAACTACAATTTCTCCCTTTCACTCCCACTCTGAAGAATACCGCAGTTTGAGAACTTTCACTGACATCATCTGCGTTCTCTGCGTTCTTCTCATCTTCTTTGACGTTCAAATCTTCCCCTGCGTCATGAATTTTTCAATCAAACCTTTTAAATACAACGTTCAATAATGGAGATTTTAGAATTTGTTTGAGATTTATATAAACTTGGGGTTATTTCTTATAAGTAATTTCTAATAATTTTATATATGTTGTATAGGTATGTAACTTTCTGTTTCGTTATTATGTAACATTTGATTAGTTTTAACTTTCATTAATTTTAGTTTTGATAGAATCCTGGAATTCCGATTGAAACTTGGAAGAAAATGCTAAAAGTTTTGATAACTTGATTAAAATAAGTATACTACTCGTGAGCACGGGAGTTGTCAAAATCCCTTTTACGACTACCTTACATTCTTTTCTCAAATTATTCAGTATATCACATTTTGCACTTTAATTAATCATTAGTTTATTTGAAAATATAATATAAATTGAAATTAACAAAAGATTTTAAATTAAACTTGTCAGAGATTGGTCTCTTCTATACCTCAGAGAACCCGTGAGCAAATTAAAGCTAGGGGTGACGTTACCAAGTATTAGATTTTTCTTATAGTTAAAGTTTTAATTTCATTTAAAATCTTTTGTTAATTTCAATTTATATTATATTTTCGAATAAACTAATGATTAATTAAAGTGCAAAATGTGATATACTGAATAATTTGAGAAAAGAATGCAAGGTAGTCGTAAAAGAGATTTTGACAACTCCCGTGCTCATGAGTAGTATTTTCTTAACATGATGTTTAACCTTTTATTATTATTAATTTCGTGAACATTGATTAAACTGTTTGTTGCTAATAAATTAATTCACCTTGTAGGAAATTGTTTTTAACAATGAGTCCATATGAAGCTCAAGATATTACTTGCAATCTCGCCAGTATTTTAATGTGAGTTATTTTAACGAATAAGTTAAGTTCAAGAGTTATTAGAAAAATTATCTTAATGTATAATATTTTTTTAGAAATGATTATCCATTGGCTCGAAACACAGTTTTAAATATTTTGGAAAAATTATCAGAAGTGGATTCAAAAAAGCTTTTAATGTTTTCTCCTCAACTTATGGTAAAAAGTTTATTCCATTTTATTCAGGGTTCTATTTTAAATGAATTTTTAATTATAGTCTTTATGTTAATTATGTTTATAATAACGTTTGCTGTTGTGATTAACTATTAATTTTGTGTAAATTCAGGGTATTTTGGAATACGTGATGAGATTCCCACCAGCTCAAATTAGACAATTGATGAACGTTTTGGCAACTTTGGCCCATATTGATGATTGTGCAGAATCTGACCGTTACCGAATGGAATTTTCAATTTTGCTTCGAAAGCAACTTACTCACGTTAACGTCCACACGCGTTGTTTTGGAATTCTCGGAGTTATTGCGACAATCCAACAGCTCTCGTTAAAGACTAACATGAAGGAGCAAAAATGTGATTGAAAACTGATGATTCGATATCAATTTATTTTATTTAATTTTTTAATTAGTTGCATTTCTAATTTAATTTACTTCATTTAGCTAAAATTGAAGATATACTTTATCTCGCATGGAAGCTTGTGGAAAGAGATGAAAATCCCTGTTCCATCTTTTTTGATGAGTTTTCCAAAATTATTGATACAACCCCTATTGAAATATGTGTAGAGTTTCGCGACATAATTTTGAGCAAATTCGAGGTTTGTTATAAATTCGCCAATTAATTGCTTTAAATCACTTATTGAATGTTAATACAAATTGCATAAATGTAAAGTTGTTGAGTTACAATATCGTTTGATTGGATTGGACTTTTAAGATGTATTGGACTTTACCCGCTGAAGAAATAAATACTGAAAAAATCGAAGGAAAACTTCGATTAGCCGTTGAATTTGATGCTAACAAGGAAATCAAAAGGGACAAAGTTGTTATCAATATGGAAGGCAGGCCATTGGGAATGAGCAATCTTGTCATTCCATCTCATTTAAGACTCGCCCAATTGTTGCAAAAGCGACTTAATAAATTCGATGATATGGATGCACTCCTTGGGAGTCCTATTCTAATGCCGGATCTTAAATGTAATTAATGTCTTATTATCATTTAATCATGCAAATATTTAAAAGTTAAATCAATAAAGATTCATCGAATGAAAAGTTCAATTCAATTAACTTTTTTTAAAATTTCCAGTGTATTATTCAAGTGATAGTTTAAATGCTTGTACGATGGCTCAAAGATCCAGTTTGGGTCAACATTTGGTCCTGGCTCTCAATTTCTTCCGTGAGGCCATTTCAGCTTTCATTTCCTCTGACGACGTTGAGCTGAAGATCAAAATTTGGCTCCGTTTGGAAAATGTCATTTTTCTTCAAAAGATATTTGCGGATAATTTTCATTTGTTTCCCAATCTCCCCTGTGCATACGTTTCTGAAAAGAGTGGAGTTTTGACTGCGGTGGGTCGTTCTGCTCAAAAGGGGAGGAAGAAGAAGAGAAGCAATGGATTAGAACTTAAGAGGAAGCCAATTAGTGCGACGTTCATTGAAGATGATGAGGAACCAACTAGCAGTAATGCAGTTGCCACATTGCGAACTCAAAAATCTCAGACTCAAGTAGAAGAAGAAGAAATTGAAATTGACGTTCCAACAAAAGAGGACGAAAGTTCTTCGAATATTGAAAACGCATATCTACCAAGATTTATTATTCCCCATTTGAGGAAATTTGATAAACAAGTAATTGCCTTTAATTATTAAAGTTTAATAGGAACAAATATTTGTATAAAGTATCAATTTTACAACATTAAAGCATAATGATAATTACAATTTACTTTATGAATATTCGTGTATTATGCTTGATTGTTTTTTCTCAACTAAGGTTTTCACAATGCTCACTGCTAAATTTTCTCTGGCTCCACTTCGAGTTGATTTTACTGATGTTTTGACGAATATTACAAAGAATGCAAATTCGTTCATTGCTGATGTTGAAAGTGTAAGACCACTTTATTTAATGATATTGATTCAATTTTATACGCAATATTAAATGCACAAAAAATGTTAATTTTAATTTGATATGAATTTAGCTAAATATTGAAACTTTGATATTTCTCTTATTGGAAATGAATGAACAAATGAGCGACAAGAACTCAAAGTTTAACATTTTTGGGATTAAAGGTCTCATTCAGTCATTGTGCTCACATTTGGACTATTTATTTGGAACATTCAAGGTAAATTAAGTTTCGTAAACTATTCTTCAGAAAAAGAGCCGCAACGAACGATCTATTAGTAAATTATTTATCAAATCATAAAATTAATTTTTGACATAAAAGAGTTTGGCTTTAATTATTGTACTAAAAAATAATTATACTTTTCAGTAAATTATTTACATGTTCACAGATAACTCTTAGTCTTCCCATTTTATCAGATCTATTCAAATTTACTTTTGTTTCAGAAAGAAAAGGTTCGAGGTAAAGGGAAAAAAATCGAGGGTTGCGTGAAGTTGATTTTCAAAACGCTTTCTAAATGCTTTGAGGAAATCAAAGGTCGGAAGGGAGAGGAGAAAGAGAAGTTTCTTTGGAAGGCCATCAACTCCATCGTGAAGAATCGTCATAACACGCAAGAGAGAAACGTCAAAGATACTTCGTTTTCACACAGAATCAAAAAGCTGGTCGATTATCTTACCAGCTTTGAAGCGGATATGAAGGATCCATTGTGTGCGGTCGAACATGTGAAAATGTTCAAAATTATCTACGAACTCCTTGACTCAAATGATGTGGTCGGAGATGGCTTAAGTAAATTATATAAAATTCTATCATTCTAATTATAAATCCATATACCTACTGACAAGTACAAGTATGACAGTATTTTTATATAGAGGAAAAGATTTTATATTAACCAGCAATTTGATTCATTAGAAAACATTTGTGAAGTTTATTTAAAACGCCGATGGAAACTTGGATCATCACAAATTGAACTTTTCCTCAAATCATGGTTCCTGACATCACCTGAACTCGACACAATTAAATTTGTGACTCGAAGCCTTATGCCATATGGATCGACTGAAAATGAGACTGATGTGGTCATCCCTTTTACAGAGACATTTCAAACTTGTAATAAGAGCAATTTCCATACGTGGTATTCCGTCCTCATCTCCACTCTCGCACAACACGTCCACAAATACGTAATATTTCATAAATACCATGAACTTGCATATAAAGACTAAAATGCTGTAACTATTATTTTATTTATTAGTTTTAGGATGAAGCTTAAGTATTAGGCATATCCATTAATTATCGCAATGAATTAATTTGCATTGGTAATTAGGCTTTGATCGGCTGTAGACCATATTTAATATTTATTGCTTTGGGCATACTTTGGGCTACTTTGAAAGGAAAATTGGGGAAGTTTATTTGAAGTGGAGGATTTTTATGACGTTGGCTTAAAAGCAGAAATTCATTAGATAGAAATGAAGGCACTCGAGTGTGATTTTATTACCTTGTAGATTACACACTTTAATTTTCATTCTAGGGAAAGAAGACAATCGATGTGGAGGATTCAAAAGGATTTTGGAAAACTGCCGTTAAAATTTATAAATCCTTAATTAACGTTTCAAAGCTTGAGAAGAAAGGGATGGTTTTAGCCTCGCTCTTGAAAGTAATTAAAATTCATTATCATTTTTACATAATTTATCTCTTTTTCATAATCCGCGATTTAATAACTTCACATTTAACAATGTTTTCAAATGGGGTTTTAAATATTAAGTTTCTGTTTTAATTTTTTAGTATTCAAGGATTTTTGTTGAAGCATTGACTCTGCATGGAATTAAAATGCTCGAACCGCGAGTTTGGTCAATTAACGTTCAAGAATCTAAGAACTTTTTGAAAAACATCCAAGGTAAGAAAAACATTAATCAAAATTAATTAAATGAATTATTTTTACAATCTGTCATGTAATGTAAAATCTAAATATCATATAAAATATACTGAATGCTGTAATCTTTTTTTCAATAGCTTGTACGAGAAAGCTTCATTCAATTTGCGAATACTCAAAGGTAAGGCAAAAAACCATAATATCCGAAAAATATAAAAGCCCCTGTATCATTTTTTTGCATAATAAAAATTTCGTATTGTCAAAAATAAATTTCTATTTTTGAAAAGGACGGGCGAAATGTGCGGATGATGCGAAACGTTCCTTTGGTTAAAAAGGCTTTAGAAATTTTCCTATATAAGATGAGGGAAGTTTTGGCTCTGAATGGATTCTCGAACTTGATGAATCTGGGCTCATTGAAACACAGAGATTTGAATGGAAAGGTCGTGTCGAGTCAAGCCTTTATGCCCTCAGAAGATGAAGAGGAAGAAAGCAGCAAAAGTGCTGAAGAGATGGAGATTGAAATTGGCGCCGACGAAGTTTTGTTTTCTGATAATGAGTTAGAGTCAGAGAATGAGGATTCAAACGGCGCTATTTCATTCACAGCATTGGAAAATCCGGAGTTTTAGTTTTTGATTAATTTAATTCCATATAAAATAATTTCAATTTTAACAATTTTATCTTAAAGTTAATCTTACATTATTAAACATTTATCATTAATAATATATTTTACTAATTGTAAATGTTATGTATAACTTTAAAATTTTAAAATTTTACCGGTTTATTATTAATGAAATAGAATTGTAGAAAATAGTTTTTTAACAAATATTTTTAAAAGTGGATTGTATTGGCGTGATTGATATTTTCTGAATGGTATCCAATTCCATGTGATGCAAGTTACATTATTCATATTATAGGTAAGCTCCAAAAGGGCTGATTGTACAAAGGCTCATTGAATAAAATGGAATAGCCCTTTGAGATTTGGATGGGTTTTCATAACACGCACCTCAGCAAATTGAATAGAGAATCTCAGCAGATTCTTTTCACAAGATTTTCAATCAATTTGACATTTAGATTTATATTTGATCATAAAAACTCAATATTCGGATTATTAGAAAGCTGAGATTTTCAAATTGAATTCCAATAAAAAGCAATCATTGAATTAGACCTAAAGTACCTCATCATTCTCGGACCCGGAGCTTTCTAAATCTTCAAAATATTTGTAGAATTTCATAAAAAATTCATTACAATGAATGGCGTCTTAAAAATTCAAATCATTTTATAATAAGATAAAATGCAAAATTTTTGAAAATGATCAGATTAGAATTTCCTTATAAATTAAATTATTGGTAGTTTGTAATTTTGTAGAGTTGAGAGCTAACAAATTCAACTGTCGAAGTCTGTTTGGCAAGACCCCCCACAATCCCCAGATGAATAGGAAAATTGCGAATATCCGGCATAATTGACTCAATGTCCTTAATCTAATACAAGCAGCCCAAAGAACCTTGAAGGTTTGTAAAAGGAGTTGGAGTGATTGAATTAACTATTTTTCTTCTTTACAAATGATGTTACAAGTCTGTCTATCTGTCTTCTCTGGAAGCATCTTATTCGAACATAACGAACTAATCCACCACATATACCTACAATACTATGCTTAATACTTATTATGAGAAATACAATTGTGTACAATTCCTTTATTATTATACAAAGACCTGGGCCACAAGATGTTGACTGATCTTCTAACAGATCCTGTTCCTGACTTTACCGTTTCTTACTAATAAATTTAAAGGGTAGTTGGGCAAAGGAATTTGTGGAGTCAAAGCATGCCAAAGTGTACCTAATGCGAAAGAGCAAGAAACCTTTACCAAAAGACCTTTTATACAACATAATAAATATAAGAATATTTAGGTAGTTGCTGATTGTGTGCAAGTGGAATTAAGCTAATTAACTCTGACGAGAGTTCTCTTTGTTCTCCAATGTTCCATTACTCCTTGTATTACTCACTCAGCCCTTTTAACTACTTCGTTCGTATTAGTGATGAGTAATCGAATTCCCTCCTCGTTTTCAGTCCTTACCTGCGGATTCGCCAGCTTTAACTGACAAAGCAAAGTCTCCAGTATTAAAAGCTTTGCTCCCAAATCCCAAATTACCATTTTGACACATTTAGAGTGAAAAGAGTGGAAGAGAAAATCATTTTCACATTTCCAAGAATGTCCATTAATTTAATCACTGTGTTCTTTGTCATTTTCCTTCTCTTCATGATTTCGTTATCGGGCAGTGAAACCCGGCCCATTGATGCAGCTTTGGCTGAATCGGAGTTTGAGGGTCATTCGGATCTTTGGGAAAGTAGCAATAATTCGACAGGTCCCGTGAAAGCCGTAAGTTTCTTCACCTGAAGGCGCCTTTCTTTCTCTTAATCTCCCAAGTGCCAAAGTGTCAGTCAAGTTTTTATTAATGTTCGGTCCCTCGCGTCGCCCGCAGGTGGATTTCCTCCGAAGATTCGGTTATCTCACCCACGGGTCGCCCGACTCCTCATCCGAGACTCTCTACACGGAGGAAAGCATCCAAGAGGCCGTGTCAGAAATGCAGAGATTTGCCGGTCTCGTCCCCACCGGCCGCCTCGACGCCTCAACTCAAGAAGTAACAGATAGCATTAAAAAAGCTTCATAAAATAAATACTTATTTGGGATATAACACCGGCTCTTGAAAGCCTCTTAATCTTTAATTCCCTCGCACTTAAGATACGCACTTAAGACAAGAACGTACCTTAAAAGAGACCTTAACTCCCTTCCTCGTATTTCTGTCCCAAGGAGTTAAGAGAGGAAAAGTGACAAGATAATTTCTCTTCAATCCCAACTCCACTCCATTATGTTCGAAATTAACCATCAAATTTTGATGAGAGAGAAGGCTGTTAAACTCGAGGGGTCTAAAGGAGGCCTGAATATTTAAACTCAGGAATTTCAAATAAATTGAAGAGTTAAAAACGATTCTGGAGGAAATTTAATTTTTTATATTATTCTCTTTTTAAGTTGATGAAGAGCCCTCGATGTGGCGTCCCTGACCTCATGAATAGTCGGAACACATCTCGAGCAAAGAGGTTTGTCATTGGAGCTGGTGGATGGAACAAGAGGCGGATCACCTACAGGTTTACCTTCTTCCTTCCTTTTATACTCAACATTTCCTAAGTGGTCGAGTGAATAAAAGCTCAATTGCCCCTCATAAAATGTTGATGGGGGACTTGGAGATTCCCCTGAAGGGGGAATAGAATAATTCAAACTTCTTTTCAACATGAAAACGGAAGTGAAAAGAAAATCTTCCTTATTGGATCTTATTTTATAAAATTACATAATTTAAATTATTAAAATTGCTTCATTTTCTCAATAATATTTCACTATTTTAAAATCTGGCACCCTAATATTCTTTCAATAAAAATCAGCATTTTGATGTTATTTAAATATATTAAATGTTTTTCAAGGATCGAAAAATGGTTTTCTAATCCAGAAACAGAAAATGAAGTGGTTAAAGGCATGGAGAAAGCTATGGGCATTTGGAGCCCTTATTCGAGACTCTCGTTCAAGAACCTCAACTCGTCCAACGATGCCCAAGTGGATATTTTAATTTCTTTTGGAAGGGGATATCACGGGGACAGGTAGGGATTTAAATATTTAAAATACTTTTATGGCCTTTTAAATTGGCCCTTTGTTGAACTTGTTTGGGGATGTGTTTGTCTTCCAGGTATCCGTTCGACGGTCCTGGCGGCATCCTCGCCCACGCTTACGTATGTCTCCAACAATATTCCAATGGTGGGGGAGAAGTCCCTTTGGGGGAATACTAAATCCGCCGGTTTGCAGTTCCCATACGAATTCGACGGCCTCGGAGGAGACATCCACTTTGATAGCGACGAAGACTGGGCGAGTGGTGGAGAGAAAAGATTCAAATTCTTGGACGTGGCCGTCCATGAAGTGGGACACAGCCTGGGGTTGGCTCATTCCCCTATAAGAGACTCTGTCATGTTTCCCTACTACCAAGGGACCACTGAAGGAGACCCGCGTTTGGCCTATGATGACATCTTAGCCCTTTACCAATTATACAGTAAAGAAATTCCTTTACTTTATTAGAATATTCTTCCCAACCTTTTGTTATTTTATGGTACATGCATAATGCTTGATTATAATGTTGAACATTGAACAAATTTTATTTTTATTTTAAAATCATTAAGTTTTAATAATATTATTTTATGCAGTTAGGTGCTTCGTCCTTAGTTCTGATTAACATTTTAACTCTTGTCATTGAAGTGTTTTTGGTCTGATTTGTATTTAATTGTGAATTAAAAGTCTGTGACTGTCATTTAAAGAATTTTATCTTCCTCCTTTCCGCATGCCTGGAGAATCGGGATTTTTGGTTCTTTTGTGTAAATACAAGGAACGGAGGTTGAGAGAAAGAGAACAGAGGAAAAGATTTTTTTAATCCTCTAACATTTTATTCCTTTGCTCGTATACGAAAAATGATTGTTTACGTGTATCGTTAAAGTTAATATTTGAACAAACCACGACGCTCTTGTTCTGAAAGGAATTGTCTTAAGGCCCTGTGGAAGTAAGTCAAACTCTATGCACTTACAATTAGTTAGAAAACTTATATCCATAAGATTCTCCATTATAACTAAAAATATTTATGTATAAGAGCTTATTAATATATAACAATCTTTTGTAATTTATAATACCCTCTCAACTACTTTTAATAAAATAAAGTATAAGCTTATTCAAACCATGGGTTTATAATTATCAAAATGAAATTGTATTTATAACTTAATGAAAGAGGCTTATAAAACGTTTAAATTGAAAATAATGCATTAGTATTATTTGTATTGCAGGGAAAGAAATTATGAGTTAAATTAATTAAATATTTATTAATATTTATAAGTACACACAGGTAATAAGTAGTAAGCAGTTATCATTTTTATTGTTTTCATGCAGTGCTTAACATAATGAAAAATTTCAAGATACCTATAATAAGAGAAATTCCCCAAATGTCGAAATTCCCTTTAGTGCTTTCATTTTTCCTTCATCCCCGATGTTAGCATTTACAAGGAAGAATAGAAAAAGCTTGGATTAAATATTTTATTGATTTATTACTCTTTGCGTACTTTTGGTATATATCTGTACCATACAAATACTTACATAGAGGTTCTTTGACTATTGAAGTGTGTCAGTTTCTTTAAGAGACTCCTTGAAAATGTATTGTAAAATGGAGAGATGAAAATGAATGTTATTTGGGAGTGGACGATAGTGAAAAAAGAGTGATATTATAATGCAGTCCAGCGACCAGTGGGGGACGGAGACGACGAAATTGAGGAGGATCGGATCTCCGGAGACAAAGGCGAATCTTCCACTCGCCCTTCAATTCCCTCGACGTCGCCCAGCTCGTCCACGACCCAAAACCCAATTTCTACCAGCGAGAGTTGGAGTGAGAAGCCGAGCGTGAAGGAGGGAACTCCGCTAACCACTCAGCCCACATCAACGTCTGGAAGTAATGGACCTCCAAATTTGTGCAAAGACTCCTTCGACTCGCTCGCGTTTCTCCGAAACGAACTTTTCGTCTTCTCGGGCCATGTAAGATTTCTTAATCCCTCAATTCTGCTCATCAAACCGCTGCTAATGAATGAAGCATCAAATGGGGAAAGCTGTTGCTCGAAATATGATGGGAATTAATCTAATTAATGTTAAAGACCTTTTGAGCCTAGTTTGACTAATTGGAGCTCTAATAATTAATGATTCAAACTTGTCCCAATTCTATTTTTGTTTATTTTTAAAAACTTTTGAGAAAGTTAAAAAATACAAAAAATTGTATTCATTCATTAGAAAGCAAAACACAGCAGACAACTATTTTCGTCCAATCTAATGAAACCATTTCAAATATTTTTTATCAAAATAATTAAATTAAATCATGAACAGTTTTTTAGTCATAATGTTGTGAATTTCAAGCTAAAATGAATTTCTCTCTCTGTAATGTAATTTAACTATGTAATTATGTGTAGGTAGTAAGATTTAGAAATAACTAATTATTGTCTATTTAATTAATTGCTGAGAATTCATTATATCCTAACTTCAAAGTTGTAAGTGAAGTGGAGGGTAAAATTTGATGAAATGTTTTTGCGAAATGTAAATTAAAAGAGAGTAAAAGTTTGTGGGTTCGGTTGAGTGAGTTGAGTTGTTCTTTTCAGTACTTTTGGCGTCTGAAGGAGATGGGTGCGGAGGCCGAGGGTTATCCAACTCTCATCTCTCGACTCTTCCCTCCCTTAGCCCAATTGAAACAAATAGACGCAGCCTTGGAGAGGGACTCAGACGGGAAAATGGTGTTCTTTTCGGGTAATCCGATATTTAAGCATCCCAGCTCCTTCCTCTATCTCTTCCCTTTCTCCTTTGTGAATTGTGAGGAAACGGGAGGAAATATTATTATGTGTTTAGGACCCCTTAAGAGTCTTAAGACCTTAAGTACATTACGGGTGCATTATGTGGAGAAACGGCGGGGATTTGATATGAAAGGATTTGATAAATTGGATAGACTTTGGCTCTGAGCTTTAATCCCATTCCGCACTTATGGTCCCACCTTTCTTGGCCAATATTAACTCAAGATTGAGTTTGTATGGAAAGTATAGATATTTCTAATTATGTTGATGGGAAGGATTACAACTTCAAACCATCTTTGATATTGCACACTTATGATTTTTAAATATAAAAAATAGATTTGGTATATTTACATTTAATTATCTTTCAGCTTATTTTAATTAAATGTTGTATTTTATATATTTATTTAAGTTCTCGAATATTTATTTTCTATCTATTAAAATAATATAAATTTAAATATAGTACAGATACGCTACATACATAGGATAACAAGATTTTATATTTATTTTATAAAAAAGTTACTGTTAGGAGATAAAAGATAGGGTTTTAAATTACTTTTTCTCCTTAAATTATAGCATATATGGTATGAGTGGGTGATAAGATGAAAGAAGAGTTGAGTTTGAGGCACATCAAAGGCACATAACATTTATTGAACTTTTTCTAATGTTAAAGGATGACAAAAGTGAGATCGTCTCATTTTTCAACTTGGATTATTCTAGGATTTTCTTCAGGTTTTCAAAGGTTAAGAGCAAATTAAATTTCTAATGAATCCTCTCCAGACTTTGAAAGAGGCCTTTTTGAACTTGGGTTAACACTACAACATATGAAGAATATATGTTTGATTACTTGGAATTGGCGTAATAAATTCGAAGAAAAAAGTTTAAAGTAAATATTTAATAACCTCCCACTCATTCCATTGAATCAGAAGAAGGGGTCGACGCATTTGAATTAGGTATAAAGTATGAATGAATAAAACATTCCCATTGATGCACCTTGGGAGCCCATGAATGACATTGAGAGAGCAGGGAAGTTTTTTTACCTTTTCTTCTTAATCTTCTTTCTTTGCTTTGTTGTTAAATAAGTTTGGAAAGTTGGGTGATTTGATGAAAAGTTTAAGGTTTATCTCTTCCTCCAACAATTCTCTTCCCTAACTTTCCCTTACCTTTCAATGGCCCATAGACATGGATTGTATCACCCGGTTTGCATTTTTATGGGGAAAATATTTAAAAAACAAATAAGTTATCTCCGTGTAGAATGGATATTACTTATGTATATCCATTATGCAACAATTTAGTTTAAATTGCTTCCCCCAACTTCCTTGACCCGAGATATGAGAACTTGAACAAACAAGGGGGAAATGGAGAGAGTAATTAGGTAAATAAAGCAAAGTAAAATAATAAAATAAAACTAACTGTGTGTAAGCGTAGAAGAATTCCTTTTATACTATTTTGTTTATAAGGAAAATGTGAAATACATAGAAAAGAAAAGATTTAGTTTGAATGGATGTTGAAGGGTAAGTCCGTGGAAGTGTATCATGATTGATGCTCATTAACTTTTCTTCACAGTGAGTTTGGTAATAAGAGGTCTGTGAGGGTGATAAAAAGGAAAGGGAGGAGAAGAAAACATTAAGATAACTTTTCCTTCTGTTTCCTTCCAAACTTTTATTATTCATTCCGGGATTGGGAGATTTGAAAGGAGGTTTGTTGCTATTAATATTTAAACTTCCATGTTTGATCAAATTGATCCTCACAGAAAGACTTTTATGAGGAAGTGGAAATCGAATTTTTCAATTTAATCACCGTAATTTCCAAGCGTCAGAGAGGAATTGAATTTCATTTACCTCTGTGTCTTTTATGGAATGATCCAACGTGTTCCTACGGATCCTTTATGATCTCGAGGAAGAATGTCGTAAAACATCATGGAGGGTCGAAAACCAATTTAAATTCATTGCATAATGTTAAATATCTCATATAACGAGGCATTCCCTCCATTATTTTTATTACGAAAAATAACACTTTGTAGTTGGGACCAACTTACTAAACTTCCTAAATCGGTTAAGGCTTCATAAATTGTATTAAGGTTAATGTTTCTTAAATAAATGATAACTTTCCTTAGACTTTCTTTCTCTAAAAGATGTTCTATAGATTGGCTTTAAAATCCAATTATTATTGATTTGGAATTTGTAAAATTGGATTTTAGCGCCTTTCTCCCTATTTGGATAATTTTAATAGGGCAGAAGATCTGAATTTTTTATTCGGATAGGAAATCAATATTGGGTTTTTGATGGAACGGAAGTTGTGGAAGAAAGCCCGCGTCCTCTCACTGATTTTGGCCTTCCGCCTTCATTGGAAAAACTCGATGGAGCTTTCATTTGGGGCAAAAATCGGCTCACATACTTTTTCAGGTTTGCAAAATGCCTTCAAATATGCATGTCTTAAGTATGCTTATAAATACAGTAAATATGAAATATGCATTTGGAATCCGTTCTAAATGTCTTCAAATACTTATGGTTTGGAATCCATTAAAATTGTATTTAACTGTTGCTCAGAATTTTGGTTATTGTATTAACTACGTCTTGGAATTTTTGGTAATTGTGTGTAACAACTCTGAGGAATTTTTTGTAATTGGATTTAACTATGGTTTGGAATTTTTTGTAATTGCTGGTTTAATGGCTTAAGAATTGTTTAATGGTTCAAATATTGTTCAAGTATTGAATTCTTTGTAATTGTAAGAATTTTTCTTGACAGCGGTAATGAGTACTGGCGGTTCAATGAGACAAGCGGGAGAATGGATGAGGGCTATCCTGCCCATATATCAAGATGGGGCGGCGTTCCAGACAGCATTGACTCCGTTCTTAGATGGAGAGACGGTAATTTAAGAAATTTATTCCTATTAATCCAATGACTTAAAATTCCCTATTTTAATTCATGTCTTTCACTACCCTATGGTCTAGACACTACCCAACATTAAATATATAACTAACCCTTACCTAACCTAACACAGACTTTTCTACTAATGAGCTACAGATAAATGTTATCAATCTTGTACCTGTGAATTGTAAAATAACAAGATGTAATATAATCCCATCCAATTATAATTGTTTTGAATGCAGATAAGACGTATTTCTTCAAGGATGGAATTTTCTGGAGATTCGACGACTACAACGTGGCTGTGGAAGAAGAAGGGCTCAACACAGGGTCTTATTGGTTCAACTGCGAGAGCTAAATAGGGCTGAGTAAATCATTGTGTTGGTTCCAATAAAGAAGGAAAGTTACGGAACTTTCCCTTGACTTGTGACAGTTTTCATTGATTCTCTCTCCAATTCTTTTCTCTTATCGATTCCGTTTAAAAAAATGAGGTTATTTCTTCTACATATCCGATCCTCTTCCTCTTTCATCAAGGATGACTATGAAAGGAATTTTGGTGACTTGACAATAGTTCCCTTCATTTCTTCTCCCTTTTGTTATCACTACTAATAATGATGATAGGGTTTAAATAAAGTGAGAATATGCCTTTGATATGAAATAATATCTCTTTCTCACAACTTATAAGCTGTTTTGAGTAATGGGAATAATATGGGAGCATTTAGAGCGGGACTTGTGGATGCTGGAGGCGGAAGAAGGGAAATGTAAAGGGAAGTTGTTCGGTGAGTTCTCTGACATCGGTCTCATGTTTTCATGTGATGTTTAATGCAACGGGAACAAAATGGGAACAAACCCATGCTGAGCTCAAATTTACACAGTCACAGGCTCAAACAAGCCCCGAAAACTCTAAAATTTTTTGACTTTTAAATAGGAACAAAAATCAAATTTTTTGCAAATTCCCAGGCCAAGGTTGGAAAATTGACAAAAATTGCACCTTGTAGGATTTCTCCATGTTTCATGTTTGAACACAGTGGAAAATTAAACTTGGGAACTTTCAGGGTTATATGTTTTTCGGACACATTAATTCGGTCTTTATACATATCCTACATATACCATACAGTAGGAATTTTGGGTAAAGGTGAGAGAAATGGGTTTTGGATGTGTTATCGAAATTCCTCATGTCCGTTCCTTTCTCCATATCTCCATATGTAATGACAATAAATTAGGGCTGGAATCGGAGTGGGAAGGTTGGAGATCTCATCGTGGAAAACTGAGGAGTGTTTCGAAGGTATTTCCCGAATGATTTATCGGACTGGCGTTTAAAAATCGACAATCCGCACCTTTGTCGGTTCCACATATCATGTCTAACGAGGCAAAGGAAAGAGGAAAAGTTATTCACGAATCCTTGGCGTGAGGAATGGGGGAAATGTAATGGCGGGCCTTTAAAACCATTCCCCGTATTCCTCCATATATATTTCATACACGGGCATTCCATCCATCCTCACTTGGAGGACCAATGTACAGCATTTGGATTATGGGCCTATTAAGAGAGAACAAGTCAAACTCACTACCAGCCCCATTAGAATGAGAGGATGAATGGGAAGTTTCGCGGAAGAGTGAAATGGGAAAGGCAACTTGCCCGCAAATACTTCCCCCAATCAATTATCAGATTCTTTGATGTGTTCTATTCCTGAAAAATTCTTCATTTAGTCTCAGAAAGAAAGGAATATTTTCAATCCAATGGAAATGGTTATGAATGGACATTCTTTTAAAAAGAATTTCACAGATTAATTTTGTAATTATCTTTCAAACGCCTTTTTCTTATCTCTTTTCTTATTTCTTGTCTCCTCAAAACTGCGTTATCTTGAAAAAGTGAAATTTATAATGGATTGGTTTCAAGATTTGGCTTTTTACATTTACTGACGAGGGAGACGAGAGTGAGTGACTGGTGTCTACGAGATACAACCCAAGAGATACACAAACTCAATTTCTCAATGAACGTGGGAGGAAAATGAGGGAAATCCAACAGTTGATGTTTAAATGCGTCCATCATCCTCAACCCTTCAAAAATGTCAAAATTGTATGCACAAGGTTGAATGTGATGTTGAATGTGAGTGAGGAATAACAAGACAAACGAAAGGTGCAAGGTTCATTTTAAATTCATTCATTTATTAAATGTGAATTTAATATTAAACAAATATCAAAGTCAATGTTTCTCTTTTGACTTTTAAAGGACAGTTTTACAAGAGTCTTTCAGCATGAGAATACTAATATTCATGTATGGGTTTTGATTAAGGTCATCATACCAGAATGATTTTAATGAGCTATTTATGCATGGATTGATATAGACATTGACTGCATCAAGCTCGGTCTATTTAATATCACAATGCTGTTTATTTAAATAAGATTAATCAGAAATGAGAATAATTATTTGTTTATTGTTTCTTCCCAATCCTTATTAAATCATTCAAATTCGAATACCAAAGATTTGTCCAACTTACTATATGGTTAGCTAATATGATAAGATCAATGTAATAATGTATCTAATATGTCGTATATGGCTTAAAGACTAAAAGATTCTCAGGTAGTTTTAAATTGCTTTTGTCTGAATATCCTAAAAAGTTTGGTCTTTAATCTCATTATCTCCTTCACTGGATTCATCACAAGTCTCCAAACAATGCAGAACAAGATGCTTAATTTCATTTTCCTTTTCTTCAATTGTATAAACCAACAAATGGCGATAAGATTATTTATTATTGGTAAATACAACAATTCAATTACTACCATTACTACCAATTACTGGTACTATTTTTATTGCATAATCCACACTAACACTGATTGGAATAAACAGTAGTGTTATGATAATTAACACAATTGTTTGGATCCCAGACGGAATCAACCCGAAGTGGATAAATTCGACGATAATAATAATAAGTGCAATGAAAGCCAAGAATCGGAAGCTCCTTATAAAATTGAAGCAGAGCCAAGGAGAACGGAAGTTGAAGAGTAATTGTCTTTTAATTCCAAACTGCTCCTCTGCACGAACAAGAGAAGCCGGAACAGGTGAGTCAGGGGAACCTGGAGAGGAAACAAATCTCTAAAAATAATATCTTCCCCATTCAACTGACAAGTGAGAGAAATAATAGCATAATGGCTCTTAAGACCCCAACATAATACACATCATTGTATTCCAATGCTCTATATCAAATCACTATCTCTACTTTTATAACTAAGCACATAATGTTAAATTTTCAGTAGTTTGCCCAATATGTTCCTATACTGAAGGTAAAATGCACAGGTTGAAATGGTTAAAATGTTCCATGTTCTAATGCATGGTATTGGTATAATTCTTTAATTCTTCTTTAACACATTGGATATGAGGTGAATGTAGTGAGTTTGAGTTTTGTTTGTACATAAAAGTATAAGTGGTGAGTGTTTGAGTATGGGAAGGAGTCTCAGTGGGTTTGTGTGTTATAAGAACCCCAGGATGAGAGAACCCGGGTAAGCGTGTGGAGAATGAGCAGACCATTTTCTCGGCGAAGGAGAAGACGGAAAATTCTTCCTTTCCCACTAGACCTCTCCAAGAACTTGGTAGTGAAAGTTTGAATTTGGAGCTTGTTAGGGTTATTAACAGAGACGCTCGTTCAATACAATTCAACACTTCCAAACACTCCTCTTTAAACCAAAGAATAAATTATAGAGAGAAAATTTCTCCTTAACAAATTTCAAAATACAAAATATTAACCTTTAAGTATATACCCAGTTCAACATTTATAAAGTTTTAATACAGTATAAATCTTATACTTTAAAGTTGTGTATAAATACTTACACTCCTATAATAAGAAATAAATATAGAAGGAGTGATTTCTTAAAGTTTGGATTTGGGAAATATATAGTATAAATACATAACGAATACTGTACAGAGTTATAATACTACAGATATATAATATTATATTAAGAAATATAAGAAGAATTTTAATCTTATAATTTATATAAGGATTTATAATATTTGTCGTTATATTTTTGGAAAGTGCGAGATCATTATCATCAATGATCAACTTTCTTTTTAAAGTGAAAGTTTGAGTGTGTAGTCCATTAAACAACTTTCTGGAATATTGTATTGTATGGGATATTCTACAAGTTTTATTATGTGTCCATATAAATAGTTTCTTCTTGTCCTCGAGGCCAATTTAAAGGCTCCAGTTGTCCCGGAGTGACGTCCCACAAGATTCATGGGCTCCCCTTCGACCGACCCATTAGCGAAGAGCATAAATGCCCAGACTCGTCAAGGGCTCGGATTTAAAGTGGGGGGCGGGCGAGTGTTGATGAAGATCCGAGCTATATCAATTCTCCGTTATGAACGGCTCATTCAAACATAAATTAAAGAGATTTGGGCAGGAGTTCAACTCTTGTGCAGAAGTCAAGTGCAACTCCGCACACTTCCACATTGGACCCGAGCCGAAGCTCCCGACTCCATGGGAAGTGTAATGTCTCATCACCACTCCTATTTCATCTCTCGCGGATGAGACATCGGTCCTGAGTTATGAGTCCCATAGTCACTCCAACGGTTATTAACAGTTTGCCCAATTCCCTCCCGCATCGTCCAACCCCTCCCTTTGGGCCTCTCGTCCTCAATGCCCACTCTCATTATTTCAATTCCCACACTAAATTGAAATTAACTTGATTGGATTAATTAACATTGATTACAATTACCTACAATTAAATCTACTTGACACCATCATGACCTTGGGACTTGAACGTGACCTCGTGCATTTCTACGACTATGGCGGGGTTGGTGAGAACATTAGTGAGAGATTTTGGGCGACCAATTTGACCAATGAGACTTTGCTGGAGGAAGAGACGGAAGTTGAATTGAACTGGTGGGCCCTTTTGACCCTCATCGTTCCCATTTTGGCCCTGAGCGGGAATTTGCTGGTGATTCTTGCGGTCAGGAGCGAACCGCGTCTTCAGACTCGGACCAATGGATTCCTTGTGTCCCTTGCAGCCACGGATTTGCTCGTCGCTCTGCTCGTGATGCCGCCAGGATCTCTTTTGCTTCTCACTGGTTCGGAGGAATTTAACCTCAATTACTTCCCCCGGTTCCCTTTATTTGATTTAACGATTAATTTCTGAGGAAGGAAACGGTATTTATAAATGGTGCTCATATAGTAGGAAACACATCTATACATTCCAATGACACCCACATCCACCCACCACAAACTATTTATTGACAGCCCCTTTCACTTCCATACAATTATGAGAAATGTCTTTAATTCTTTGCTCAAATGATCCTCGAATTAATCTTTTGGAGCTGGCGGGGGAAATACCAAGGGATTTAATTTATAATTCCAATTATCCTTCCCGCAATTACTATCAAATTTTCATGCAATTGAGTATTTGGGACCAAGACGCGATGAGGCATAATATTAATGCTCATTATTTTATACAAATTACATGTTTAACTGCGAAATGAAAGATGAAATATTTTGTTTTTCATTCAAATGGGGTCAAACAAAGAGATTCCTGTTCAAAGACTACTCCTTTAATTTTCCTTTTCTTTATTTGTTAAACAATGCTATGGACCTATGGACTATGTGTTTAATACTGGAATGACTATCAAGAGTCAATTTGTTTAAAATGAATAAATTATCCATCAAATTGTTTGTTAAATCATCGTAAATTCAATTTTCCCAACTTTACAGAAATAAATTAATTTTAATCCATTTCCATAAATTAGAGTAAAATTAAAGTACATTTTATTCAAACACAATTTGAATCAAATTGGCAAATATATTCAAAACTACTGATAAGATTTTTATTCTTGACTTCATCTTTCAAGATTGCATTTCTCATTCAAGACATTCAAAAATGAGGCCGGAAGAGATGAGAAAAAATATTTAAATATGAATCAGACTTTAATTCATGAGTTATAAAGGGGGAAAGTAAATTCATCAAATAAATTGAAACGCCGCATGGTTCTTGATGTGGTGAATTTGGTGAATAGGAAAGGAGAAAAAGGAAAAGGTTTATTTTTGCGATTTCCAACATCTAATTTTAGGTTTCTCTTCTTTTGTCTTTCATGAATGATTAATTTTCCCTTTCTGGTGCCTCAAATTACACTTCTTCCCAAACACGACTATATTCATATACTTTACAAGTACCACATAAACTAACATTCTTAAATAAGTATATTATTCTAATGCTAGTATAACTGAATGTGTATGACTTATAAAGCAGAGTTGGTATGATCAATTAGCATTCAAATAAAATTACTAAAATGGTTGGATTATAGATTTATTGCATGTCTTTATCATTGAATATTAATATACTCGTTCTTTGCATTGAGGGAATAATTACACATGCTTTATTTAGCTTTTTTCCTCAAAACCTTGTTTAATCCTTTCATATAATCTAGAGAGAATTAAATGGCATTATAAATCTCGCCAAATGAGAGTCAATCTCGCTTTCATTAATTATTCATTGTTAGATGATTAGCATAATAAATATGTAATGTTTGAAGTGTTGTAAATAAGAGACTCACTCTTGAGTTGCTTTACCAAACTCATCCATAAATAAGTGCATGTAAGTAAGAACATAATTCCAGTTTGTAAATGTGAAGTAAAGCATGAAGGCTCAATTTCCAGAAGATTCATGATCTAAGAAAATATTAACTTAATGCATTTTGAAAAGTAATAAAAGATATAATAATAATGTACAGTAGGTATGTAATGATATAGTAATTTCATATAAAAAGTGATAGGTCTTATGGATCTTAACATGAAGTGAAGGGAGTAAGATCAAACATTTACTTTATGACTATTGCTCTCAAGCCTGTGTGATGAATTTTTAAAATGGCCATTTAAAATATTCAATTTGGAAATGTCTCGAGCGGAGATTCGCAATTGACATCAAGAGCCGAGTCTGGAGTTGGAAGTAATATACTACTTTGTATAACTATGCGAGGTTTATTCTTGATCAGCAATTTTTCAAATGTCGTGGCATAGGATTTATGGGGAGTCGGTGTGATGGTATCCGACCGACTCTTTCCCTATGATAAAATTGATACACTCATCCTCTGACGTCTAGATTACTCCGAACAGGGAAATCTCAATCAAAATCTAAAGCTCTGCTGATGTAGAAATATTTCTCAGTATTCTCATCATTCCCTCCCTTCTAACTACCAACGGATGTCAAAAGATGAGCTTAAACCACCACTAATAAGACTAATAACATATCAGTCAGAACTAATACCTGTATATGTAACTCTATTCTTTGTGTGCTCATTCTCCTCATAAATCCACCTATTATTTATTGAACATTGGATTCGGAATAATATGATTTGAAACAGTGTAAATATACCTAAGATATACCTAATATACCATTGGTATAAAATATCCAGACTTTATATAATAAAGTATTTAGGTAGGTAAACATAATTTACATATACGTACATAATACATAGATTTCTATTATATGTTTTCCAGACACTGGTTACAAAAAGTGTTATATTCAATTCACATTTCTCTCCTTTCAAAATTCCAATTGAGGAGAAGTCAAAAGTGAAATTTGCCCGGCGAGCTTATTGGTTCAAGTGCATTGCATTGAGAGGAAAAAGGAATATTGGGAATAGTATTATATTATTTCTTATTTTCTAATATTCAGAACTTTGAGAACTTTCTTCATATGAATCAACTAAGGTTAGACTTGTTGTTGGTGCGAAATCCATATAAACCCTATTCATCCATGTGGAAATAATATAAGATCTGTACATCTTGGTTGGTGTGTATTTACATGCATAAAAGGCTTCATAGTTGGTCTTTGACGCGTGTCTTACCGTGTCTCCGAGAAAAAATAAAGTGAATGGGGATCAATCGACTCCTCCAATGCGAGACACATTCTTGATAATAAAGTTAAACTGGCAGTCAAACCCAGGAGGATTTCCAACGGTGATGCGACACTTTTTGTATTTCACATTTCGCTCCTGGTTGGGAAATTTGAAAGAGAATTCGAGATTCGACCCAAGTGGGGGATTTGGCCATCCGTGGAATTGTAATAACAAGGAAGGATGAATGAGGGATATCAATGAAGTTCAAAAGGCGTCTGTTTCTTCCAACCCGACAAGATGGTTTTTTTAATCATTTCCACTCCAAGGATTTGAAAGGACCAAAGGGGTAAAAGGATGGAGTTGTGAGAGTTTAATGAATGGCAAACTGCCTGAAGCCTACTTATTTATTTACTAATTCTTGACTCCACTGAACCGTGGACGTCAGAATCCTTTAATTTCCAATGATCTTCAATTACTTCCCACCCTCACCACACCGCTTATATTATCTTTTCTCCGTTAACAATGATTAACTTCTAGTTATTATTCCGAACCTAAATTAAATGAAAGTAAGTTGGGATGTAAATAAGACCAATTAATTTGATTGCAGACTTAAATGGGAGCGATATTAAATTAAATAAACCAATTCAAGTGAAACTAACTTAATAAGGAAATCGATTCAGAAATGATTTGTCTTGATAAGAACATTATTAATTCGATAAAATCACTTCCAACTTCCAATTTTAAGCATTTTCAATAAGAGGAATTTTATATATAGTTTGTAGAATGTGAAAAGTTTGCAAAATATTCCAAGATATAAAATTATGTATAATTAAAAATACTTTAAAAAAATGTGATAATACTATAAAGAAGGAAAAGAAGTTAGTGGAAGTAAAAGTTGTGGAAATACTTTGGATTTATTTTAGCAGCTGTTTATAATTAAAAGTCTTCTCTTTTCGATAATTTCGCTGTATAAATACAATGTGTGTATTCCAATGCATCAAAACATTTAAAGCTTTTTTGAAATCAACTTACATTATTTATACTGCTAGTTTTGAAAGTTATCATGTTAAAAGAGTGCAAGCGGAGAGAAACGAAGAAATAATAAAATTGGATGCAGATGCATTTGAAAGTATGTATTTAAAGTTCTATCATAAATATATCTGAATCTTATTCAAGTTTATTAGTGCAGTTATGCTCTAATGGAAATTCTGGGTTCCTCCCCATGCATTAAATTTAATACTTGGATAAGTTATAAATAAAAAGCTTAGGCAGCTTCGTTTTTTTAAATCTTTTTTATCCTCCGTTAATAAAATTATTTAAAAAACATTAAAATAGAAGTGTGAATTATTAATATTGTAGTAAGATGCACACTGAAATCAATTAATTTTGTAAGCTTATTCCTTTATTAATAATAGGTGTAATTCTTGTCTTTTCTATTATTTAACAAGGAGGGATCAAATGTCGAGATTGAAATAGAGATTCTATTATGACCAGACTATAAGATGAAGTGTTAATGGATGGACAAGTGATGATGTGATTACATAAATATCCTTCTAATAAGATCCCAAGATGTAGGGGAAAGTTTTATGCAGGGAGTCCCATGCGGATCCTCCGTTTCTTCCAGAGTGGTTAAACGGAAGGAGTTGTTGGAGGGCTATTACTTACGCCCCAATGAATGTAACATGAACATGAATATGATAGTTTGGGGCGGAAATTCATGGTGTTTTTTCCCTTCCTCATAAATTTAGTTGTGTGTGCGAATTGGAATTTTTCTGGGTTGTGTGGGGCTCAAAGGGGCTTGGGGAAAAGCCGGGTTCCGAACATTAAAAGTGGGAATTAGAGGACTTCTATCAAACCCGCGAGATGAAAGTCTGAGGGAAGATGAGATATCTCTTATAATCTATCTTCCCTGAATGAGGTCCGCGCTCCCGTGCTCAAGGATTTACCAATTTACTTAAACATCCCAACTCATCTCGCAAAATTGTATCTTATTAATTTTAGTCCCAGAAACATTCTTAGATTCTGTGAAATGTCTTCACTTCACCTTCCTTCAGAGGAATGTTGTGCTTCTCCTGGGCGGAGGAATTTGACTAGCGAATAAAAGTCATGGCGTGCTTACATTGGGCTTAAACTTGAGTACACATTCATTTTTACTGTCTTCAATGGTTCAAGTTGAACTCCTTTTACTCTTTTAGCCTCTAAATACAGGTGATATTTCTTATATGATGTATACATACTATACAGATATTTACATACCTACAGATATACCATACATTCTTGTATTTATCCTATAATCTATAATGGAGTATTTGTATACTATAGGTAGAATACTATACAATTAAAGGATCACTTAGAATATTTTATTGAAAATATTAACATTTGAATTTATCATGGTAGGTGCAAAATCTTCATACTTATAGCTACTAATAGTATAGCTTTTTATAGTTCTTTAAATTATTTACTAAAATATAATCAAGAAGGAATTTGATTGTGATTTAATGGGATTTGGGAAATTGCATGATGAATCCAGGAAATAAATGAGATCGCATTTGAAATAAGTGGGGATGAGCGATAAAAAAGGAAGAATCACATTATCATGTGAAGTGACAAGATTTAGTGGTTACATTCGAGAAAATTAAAAACACGAAGTTGAGTTGAGTAGATAATGTGCATGGTGATATGTGGAGGGAGAGAGATAGAGTTACTTGGAATTGGCTCAATTTCCACCTCTAGAATAAATATATATGAATGTGGACAGATGAGAATGACATCGGGAGTTGAAAAAATAATCAACAGAGCCTTTTTTGTCATCTCGCACATGGTGAGGGAAAACGGGGCTAAATGGTTCCTGCGGAGAGGGAGATGAGAGATGGGCGGAGGAGAAGTGCGGAGATCAAGGATGAGCTTCAACATGGCAATGGGATTTGGCTTCTGGTGAAACTCCATTGCATCACAGTTAACCTGCATTAGCCAAATGCTTCTCCTCCTTAATGAAATGGGAGGGAGAAAAATTTAACTTTCTTTCCATCCCATTACTCTTTTTCTTCCAATTTGAGACTCAATCCTTGAATCTCATTTCATCTCATTTATTCCCCCAGACTTTTGTTTCCTCTCTCCAAATCGGGGGAAAGTTCACACGTTTCCTCCTTCCCATTCAATTACACCTCACTACGTTTGCCTTATCTTGACATCCAATTACAAGACCTGAGACTTCACCCAAATTATCAAAGGATCTCTCATGATAATAAAATTCACTTTTATTCCTTTGACTTTTTCCAACCGATCTCCAAAGATCCAGCACAGGGTCCAACACAAAGAGAACTCGAACATTAGGAGACCTATGGACATTTAGTATAGGGATATTACATTCAACATTACATGGGTGAATCAATTAAGATTGAAGTTTCTCCCAAACTTTTCCGATTCTCTTCACCATAAATGATGATAGGAAGTTGGGAAGTTGGGCCAATTCCTTTTTTATAATCTTCCTCTGTCTGGCGAATGTGATTGTTGTGGAAGTTTCTCTTTTTAATGCCCTTTTTTATGGCTATAAAGGTAAGTGGGTGCTGGGAGCTGGACCTTGTTTGACATGGCTTCTATTGGACGTTCTCCTCTGCACGGCCTCCATCCTTCACTTGGCCACTTTGTCTGTGGACCGATATTTGGCACTCAAATACCCCTGGAGATTTGGAAGACATCGATCAAGGACAAGGCTCATTTTTACAATTGGTATAATTATTATGCAATTATCAAATATTCGCATAAATTCCAGACTTATCATAAATTATAAGCGCTACTTAATTACATGTTATTTAAATTATATTTAAAAGGTTTGTAATTAGTCTGAATTAATTTTAGCATTCGTTTGGGCCGCAGCTGTCGCCATTTCACTTCCACTTTGTCTCAAATATGCACAGGTTGGACTTTTAATGAACTAAGGAACAACCCTTTACATTTTAATGATTTTATAACTCCAACTCTTTACATTGTTGAATTATAAAATTGGGAGATTTCTTAAGGACGCGAAATTTGTATTCAAATGGGAAGGGAGGAATGGAGCGTAGGCGTGGATTACAATAACCAAAGTAGATCAAATAGTACACAGGGATCGGAGATGCAAGTGTTAAAACCTTCTGAAACTCCTGATCAGTCATTCTTCTCGCGAAGGGGAAGAAGAGGAACTTTTCATATTAACCAGGATTTGCCCAGACAAGAGAGGAATCCAAGGAAGTATCAATAATAGACATCTTTACTTTTTTTTCAGGCACAAGAATCGGTCCTGGTGAGAGGCCATTGGTAATGCATAATTTAATGTTCTCATTCTCAACCTTTACATACCTACATATTACAATACATAATAAATATATCTATCATATCTTTTTAACCATTCACATATTAGTGATATTGTATGCAAGTAAGCTTATGTTATAAAGGATTGGTATATGGATGAATGTAACATACTTTATTGTAATATATTGACTTTGACATTTTGGAATGTCCAAAGAATATTTTCGACTATTTTTCTGTACAAATACCATTTCTCTCTTATCTATTGTGAAAAAAAGGAAAATGAATTAAAATACTCGCATTGTGTTCCACATAGCTTGATTCCGGACCCGTCGTATCGTCTCTGGGCGTCTGTTGTCTGTAAGTGTTGACTTATGCCAAAGATAGTTAAATATTATATAAGAAAGTGTTTGTATACTATATTGGATGGATTACATTGTAAATATATTATAAATATATGAGATAGAAACAGATTGTCCCATTCATCTAATTCCGCACGATTTCCACAGGCTTCTACGTTCCACTTCTGGCCATGAGCCTTGCGTACGGTCTCACGGTTCATCTCCTGAGGAAGCAGCCGATGCCCGAGAGACACCTCTCAATCCCACTCAAGCGAAGGAGGCTTTGGCAGCCAAAAGGTCAATCATATACGAATTTAATACGCCGCCCGAATACATTCCCTTTACTTCCTAAGAAATTCGAGGAATTGATCGTTATTCTCTGCCGTACGAGTTACAGAAGTGTGTGGAATCTGATGCCGCCAACTTGGGGAAAAGTTGGGGGAAATGTTATTTGAAAAGTTGGAGAAAAACATTTAAATTTCACCCTCGCAGTTATAATTAATGATCCCGATAACATTTATTAATTTTAATAATATGCACAATCGTCAAAAAAGTTTAAATGTCACGCTCAGGGAATTTTGTAAAATGGGAATATAATTAAACTAATTATACAAATTGAGACTCTTTACAACCCTTTACAATTGGAGTATTTTACAACAAACTATAAAATATTTAATATATACTTCAATGATAACTTTGATAACCTTTGACATTTAGTTTCTAAAAAAAAGTTATGAGGCAAGTTTAGATAATTTTTACATGTGACAGTTGACATTAGAAATGGTTCATTTGAATGAAAATGTTAAAAATTTGAATTTGGGTGTCGCAGATGATACTTCTTCATCGAGCTGCACCAGAATTTTAAAAAATGCCCACCGGCCGTCTCCCAAACTCGGCGAAGGCAACCACTCCACCAATTGCCAGTTCTCGACCACGGAAACGGACTCGGCCTCCTTCAGCTGTGAATTGTGTTCAGAAGAGAACCAGAACCGATCCCCGCAACCTGCACCTGTTCCGCCTGAGTCCCCAACCGGTGGAAGCCTCCAGCTGCGAAAGAAGAAAAAGACGGCCTTCGTCCTTCCCCGAAAATCCGATTTGGAGTTTGAGGATGAGGGGCAGGGCGAAGAGATCCCGTCAAACTCCTCGTCGCTCAGAGGGAAAGCGAACTTGAGACTCACGACGAGCTTTGATTACCAGATTCCGCCGAGGAGCTCAAACTGTGAGAGACTCAACATTCCAGCCCCACCTTTACCGAATTATGTCCCAGCTCGAAACTCCCGTAATCGTCCACTAGGAAAAAAAACTTCTTCCTAAAATACTCAAATTACTCATATATCATCCCTTTTACATTGATAGATGATCTTCCTCTTAGAATCATAAGTCTTAGAATTTTCATTCTTTTATACAATTTTTTTACTTTATAAAATTCCCATTGAATTAAATTATTAAATATTTTATTATTCATTATACCAATATGGCAAATGAATATAGTTCTGTAGGCTTCTTTATAGTTCAAACTGGAGTAAAAGAATATAAATTAAAAATGTTAAAACATTTAAGGAATCTTTTTTCATTGTATTTGGTATGAGGCTGGCGGCGGTAAATGAGCCCTCATGATCTCATCAGTGTGTGAATGAAAGTTCTGGAAAGAATGAAAGATGGGGAAAAGCTCCTTTTTTCTAATAATCTCCCTTGGCTTATTGAACTTTTTTGGGGAGTCTATGAGCCACTAGGAGGAAATGGTTTTGATCTAATGCTTATATTTGTAATACTTATAACTTACTTACTTTTATATGTATTGGGACTGGGGAGTTTCACCTTGGTTGGGTCCATATGGTTTGTATACCACTTCGAACAATGTCAATAGCTCCTAGACAATTCAATTTCACTCCCTCTTCACTTTCTCCACCAACCGCAGATTCACTTCTAATCCCTCACCATCACGTTCACTCTTAAATGCCCCTCATTTACACCCTTCAATCTCTAACCCTTGACCTTCTATTATCCCGAATAGCTCCAGTCCCCAATATATATTCATATGGCCCTCGTGGCTCTTAAGGCCTCCTTCATATTTACATCCAGATCACCTCACGTGTGTTTAAGAGGCCAACGCGTGGGCCGTTCCGCAATTATGTAATGAATGCCTGGAGGAACAATTATTAAGCTTGGGAAAATGAAATCCTTTGGGTAATTGAAGTGGGTGGAGAGCTTTTAGGGATAATATTTTAAGAGTCGAAATATGGAATTAAGTGAAATAATGAATCCTCGATCGTTCACATTCACATTAGTGAAATGGATGAAAATGAGATTTAATCCATAGCCAGCTTACAGCATCAATCTATTGTAGAAGTTTCATTATTAAGGCACAAGTCCCATATATATTAAATATTATGAATTTCTGAGAATTTCTAATGATACAAATATAATTTAATTTTATACTTGTGTTGATATATTATTTCATATATTTTCACCTGTATTAATATCAGTATACTTATAAAATGTATCTATTTTTTAATACAACAATTAAAATAATTATATTTTGATATAGCAAATAGTGCCAAACCGTACTGGGATGAAAATGTGTCAAGGGCCTCTTGGCGTTTGCTGGCTCGACTCTCCAAAAATGGCTCAAATAGACGAACACTCAAATCAGAGAGAAAAGCAACAAAAGTAAGATTAAACATCTTTAATTAAAAAATTCACATTCTTTTCACGACTCCCCATTCCCATTCTCAGAGGACTTGAGATCCGAATACTCGGAATCAAAGATCTATTAAATCTCAATGCCCACTGGGCTTTATCGATGTCTTCTCAATGACTCTCCTTTCTTTCCACATACATCGTATCAAAATGTATTTATGGCCAATTTTCAACTCTCAAATGTTCAACAAATACTTGAAGAGGTTCTCTCAATATAGAATCCCCCCATAAACCCCTCAAGTGCTCTTTTAACAAAAGCTTCCTTATTATTCGCAATAATAATTTAGATAAACTTGTTTATGCGTTATTTGTATGGAACAGAACATTAATGTTGGATTTATGATCTCCAGATACTTATTCATATTGGCCATAATGAGAAAGAATTTTATGTCTATTCTATGAATAGAATTTTAAGTCCATTGTAGGACATTTTCATTCATATTTATCATATTTCAAATTTTTGCAATTTTATTTATTTTTATACGTTGTTCATAACCGATATTGTATCATATCTTTCTGAGTTAAAGTTCTGTATTAAGTAATAGGCTATTCTTGTATTGTTCTCTCCAAAAGCATAGATATTATTATTTTATATGTTTCATATTACATAAGAGTAAGTTATTTATTAGACGTCTATATAGTAGAGTAGATTGTTTCGTATGGGATTTGTTTTTGTGTTGAAAGTTGAAACGGAGAAATAGTTCAAGAATTTGATGAATATGCTTCTCTTCGACACGTTCGGCGAAAGCAAGTGTTAAGCAATAAATTCACCAAAATATAATTGTCAAATTCCAACCAGCATTTTCATCCTTTGATAAACTCAAGCCCTTTACATTTTTATTTATTATTTCTCTTTGAATATAAAATATAAAATCCTTACACAACATTATACAAGATAGGTAGTTAAAGAATAAGTATATTTATAATCCTCACTGTTTGCATTTGCATAAATTCAAAGTATTTCCTTCTGCTTTGAATTTTATTCAATAATCAAAGTTTTGAGCCCAGAAATTGCATGGGATTGTAAAATCATTAATTTGAGGATTGGACGAAGATTTCCTATAAGTTATGAATGCACCAGACTGAATTGAAAGGTTCTGCCCAATAAACATATGCAACATTCACTTCCCACCATTAGCCAGACAATTCATTTATATTGCAGACAAAACGAAAGGATTGTTTTACCGAAGCCACAAGTTGAATTGTATGGATAATGGACGCTTTTGTTTATACAATAAATACTTACTCTACTTTATCTTAACATAGGATCTCATTATGTAATATATTGTATGTGCACCAAATACCAATAGAACCAATTGCTTCTAATTTAAAAGTATAATTGGAATTTGATGGAATTTTATAGACCATCGATAAAATTTAAAGCTAAACACGTGCTAATCAGTTTAGGGAATATATGCATAATATAATGTTAATATTAGGCTAAAATCATTCGCCCATTGAGTTAAAATTAAAGTTAATGAGACAAGAGCGTAAATTCTCAAAACTTTCCCTCTAATACACTTTGATTTATTAAGTCGACACACGTTGGGATATTTAATATTTATCACCGAGTAAGAACTTATCGAGAGATAAATCATAATAAAACCATTATTGTTCACAATGTTGACGTTGTAGTCTAGAGAATTGAAAATGAGAGATTTTGTTAATAAATGGCCCTAATTTCGTCTACTTTATAAACATTATGTTATATACATAATTGATATTTAAATATTTATTTATAAGGTATAACTTTATGGTTTATTTGAATTGCAGGTTTTGGGTGTCGTGTTTTTTGCTTTCGTTTTCCTCTGGCTCCCGTTCTTCGGTCTCAACGTGGTGGCATCATTATGGCCAGGTTTGGGAATTGGATTTAGAGCGTTAACTGCAGTGATTGGAATTTCATTCAATGATTTAATGATAGTGAACGAGAAGGAGGAGGTTCCCTGGTGGCTCAGTGATCATCTCATCGACGCCTCGACATGGCTTGGCTGGGTTTCTTCCGTAAGTGGATTATCTCATTATCGATAGAAAGATACATTTTTCTAAATACTTACACCATTAACTCAAACATTACTTGTATTGGGAAAAGAGATTAAAGAAGGTTTTTCCTTTTAGCTCATTAATCCTCTGGTGTACACGACATTCAACCAGGATTTCAGATCTGCTTTCACCCGGCTCATCTTGTGTCGGTGCAGAAAACACGTTCCAACCAGGGTTTAATATTTCCCTATTCTCATTTTCCTCTTTTGGTACTTTAATACTCATAATGCCAAAAAATAATTCCACTTGAAAGATGTGAAATTGGAATTATTGTATTTTAGTACATTAATCAGAACTCACATATTTATGTAATGTTAATAATAGAAAAAGTAGATATAAAATAAAAAAAATACTACATTTTATCGAATCTGCCGCTCGAGTACATTACCAAAAGTATTATTAAATTTTGATGTAACATTCTTATTATTGTTATTATTGTCTATAAAATAGAAATTTGGATTTTGGGAATAATTCGTGCATGTAATGTGATGAAATACTCCTGTCATTAGTGAATCTACATAAATACATATTTGTATGTAACTATTCAAGTAATGTACAAATACAATTTAGATAGTGCTTTACTAGAATACACAGTTATCTGTATTGATGAAATCGTGATTAGAGGGATTAGAAGTTGATTCGTTGATTCATAAATGTAGTTGATTTGACTTGTTTGGTAAAGATGCCTGTGGAGAGGAATAACAAAATAACAACCAAGTAAAATGTATTTGTATTGCGTGGTTTTGTATTGGATTGTTTTGTATTGCTTAGTTTTGTGAGTAGTTTTGAGGAGGTTCCTTTGTTTGCTTTTCCTACGCTTCACTCTTCAATCCTCAATTACGTACAAATCCTGGGAGAGTCGCTCGATTTAACTTTCCTGACTTTTTAACAGTACAAACTTTATTTTAAGACGATCTCATTTCAAATATTAAAACTTTCGCATGAATGAAATCTTTTTGTTCTTCAATGAAACAAACAGTCAATGTCAATAGAAGTATTAATTATTTAGCCAAAGAAATGTAAACTTCATCAAAAGTCTACTACAAAATACTATAATTTACACATTATGTAACTAATATGGTATATGTAACTCCGGTTAGGAGTTAATGACTTATAATTCATAAACAATTAAATAGTCGAATAAGATAATTGCGTTGTAGTAAGTAAGTAAAGTTGTATTTATTTGTGTTATGATTCAACATTGTGTACCTACCCTAAATATTCCTTCATGAAATCATGTGAGTGTAATTCCTTCCTCAAACTTATACCATAGACAAATAAAATTATAATATTAAAATCTTGTCTATTGTATGTATAAAGAGAATAAATGGCGTCTAAAAATATTATATTACAATGTACACTATGATGATTTTCTGAATGTATTTTGATTTTATAATTTTTTACTGTGATGAGAAGATGTGATGACTGAAGTTTGAAAAGAAAAAATGTTTGCAGAAATGAAAAAAAAGTTAAAAAAATGTTTGTAATATTGATAAAACATGAAATCTAAAATAAATGCAATCCAAAAAAATTATTCCATTATGTATATCGTGTTAATATTTATTCGTAAAATTGCTAAATATTTTTTACATTCTTAATTAAATTAACCACGATTGAATTTCAAATGGGTATTAAGCTTGTACATGCAATTTGATCATATACTTTATAATTCTTATATAACTATCTTACAGTCGTGAAACAAAATGGGAAGAATTTCCATATGTACAGTAAGGATAAAAGGGTTAATTGAACTCGGGCATTTGAGGCGATTTATTTATAAGAAATAAAATCTGCAACTACTTAAAAGTACCTGTAGTTGGCATCTGTACATTATTTGACCCCTTTGAAATTGAGATTCACTTCATCCCAATCAATAGGATTTTTGAAAACTTCCTCTTCGAGCCAAGCCTCATAATTCTCTTTGAAAATCCTCGGAAGCTGTTCGTTCCCTCTAGCCCCAGACGCACAGGGATCTTCAGCCTCAAAGTCCGGAAGGAGTTTGAAGGCAAATCCATATCGCCGATTGTTGAATCTCTCAACAGAAGCCCTCAAATTGCATTCTTCAGCCTGAAAGTCCCAAGGCCTCGCGTCCATGTCATTCCCATAGGCCCAATCATCCGTAAACCGATGACGAACTTTTTGGTAAATGGCCGACATGGTTCTGATATTCGTCTTCCTCCATTGCCTTCCCAAATACTTCGTTTGCATCTTCAGGAGCTTGAGGACGTAGAGTTGGAAAATTGGACTTTTGACCCTCAGTGACCTCACCAGGATGGGGGCAGACTTGAAAACGACAAGCATCATAATTCTGGAGTGTTTCCATTTAGTCAATTTATTCACAACCCGTACGAGATTGATGCAGGAGAACAAATTACGCCAACAGTAAGAGGAAGACTCTCCGAGCTCAAGACTCTCCGCAGTTAATTCCGGCTGTTCCCCCAAAATACAAGAGGGGAAGTCCGTCAACATGATGGTATTCTTCGCTGTGATAAAAGCCCTAATATTCTGATTCAAAAACTTCAAAATCAATGGGATACAATTTGCAAATACTAATTGCTGGGAAATGAACTCAAACTGATAAACATGGTTGATCTTGGCGTGTTTAAGCAAAAGAAATAAAATGGCCGAGATGGATTTGAGAATAATTTCCTTGTGGCGCGAGACGTCAATGCTCAACTTCATCGACTGGACCACAGTGATGGGCATTTCCTCAGGGAGAACGTCTGACATGATGTTGATCTCCGATTCGGCTTTGTTCTTCGATGCTCTCGATGCTGCTAAGAGAATCTTCAAAAGAGCAATGAGGTAAGGGGCCAAATTGGGAAGCATGGCTTTGTACAAAGACTCCATTTCGTTCCCGATTTCCTCCTCGCTTCCGCTGCTTCGACTTAAAGGGCATTTCAGCAAATCGTCCTCCTTCTTCATTTGGGACTCACTGAGGGGAACGTACAAATGGTTCTTGAGAACTTTGACCCCTTCAAGAATGGAAGGCGGGAGGCCGGCCAAAGTGTTCCGATCCCCCTCAATGAAATAACCAATGAATTTGGCCCGGGAATTTTCCAAAAAGTCGTCCAAATCCTTTGGTCGAACTTTTGCGGCCCAAGGGAGGCCAACTTTTTTGCGAGATACGATTTTGCTCGGCGGAGCTCCCTGATCGTATTTCTCATCTTCCATGGAGTGAGTGACGAGATTTAAAGAGTCGTCGATTTCCTTCATTTCTTCATCCAAGTCGTCGCTTATGTCATACTCGGATGTGTTCGTCTCGTCGATCCCTGGTTGTTTAATTAGCCCACGTCTAAAAGGACGTCTCTTTTCATTCTGGGAGTTCAAATGATCGGCGACATTTGGTGGAGGAGAATAGGGCCGCATGTTTGAAGAAATTTCTAAAGTGTCTTCTAATATTGGGGCAAGGCCGGCTGCCTGTCTGGCCTCATTCTTAAGCCGGACTAGCTCAGGAGTCCCGCCAAGGGTAAAGAGCAAAACTTTCCATAATAGCAATAACACTTTTTTGATCGGATAATGTGGGGCAGTGCCGGCTGAAAATCTCTTGACCATGTTTAACAACTTAATGCTGAGCATTTCGTCGCGATAGGGTTGGGTCAGCTCATATTTAAAATTCATCCGAATTGAAACATTGTCATCGGACGTGTCCGTACGAACAGTTTCCACTATAATGTACAAGATGATCAAAATTGCTCGGATCCCTGCAGAGTCGGCAAGACTCACGACGGATTTCTTAACGTCGCCACCGTTCATTTCATAATTGATCTCGAGGGATAAGAGGTCAATGAGAATGTAATAAATCCCATTACGAAGAAGGAGCATTACGTTGTATTTTGTCCATTGTCCTTGTTCTTGCTCGGATTGAACTTCGGTCCAACAACCTTGCACGAGATAGAGAAGAGTTCGCACGGCTTCGTCTCGCAACCCGCGATTGCAGAGCTCGAGATGGTCGATGAGTCTCAAGATGGCCGATTTGCGTTGATCTTCGGTAAGTCTTTGCCATTGGATTGGGATTCCCCATTTACCGAAAAGTGTCTCGTAGGCTTCCAAGTTCCGACGGAATTCTGGGACTTCGGAGTAGCTGTACAATTCGGAGATTTCGTTTACGTAAGTGTCAGAGTCTTTGTACTCGAATTCACCTTCGCCGGCATCATCCTCGCCGTCTTCCAAAGGAGAACCGCCGTCTTTCGCTTCTTGCTTTCGCTTTCGAATTAAATCTCTAATTAGGAGAACATTCGTGCTTCCTGCATTGGATTGGCCTTGCATGTTAATAGCCCTGCTTCCTTCTGTAAATAATTATATTCCGATATTAAATACGCTAATTAATATTTTAATAACTACAATATTTTATTTATTTATAATATACCTGAATATTCAGATTTTATGAGATTTTATGAAAGGAAGGGCTGATTTGTTGGTACAAGCAAATTATATAAATCTTGGTTAAAATCCTTATAAGGGCTACATATATCTGAAAATTAAAAAGAAAATATTAACCACACACATTCAAGCTAAAATGTTTAAAAAGAAGCAAAGGTAAGTAAGTAAATAGCTTATAAATTAAATATGTTAAATTGTGAGTATGATTTTACCTCTTTCGTATTTATCGTTCACCGGCTGTTGAAGTTCAATTTAGCAAAATATCTGTTGGATTCTATGATTAAAATTAAGAGTTTGAAGTTAAATATGTTAAATTAAAAGGGTTTTATAATAAATGGGATTTAAAGGGTTTTAAATTCGAACCGAATAAATAATTGTTAAAGTTTGAAGAGTGTGAAGGGTTCTTTGACTTAAGCAGACGGGTTTTAGCTATCAACCAAGTTGGTTCTTATTTCTATCTAAAGCCAAACAAAAGCGGCTGCTACAAAGTCCTATGCATTTCTCCAACAAGAAATCTCACTTTGCTTCTAACTTCTATTTAATCGGAATGAAGAAAACTTTAATTTTATAATTAATCAAGAAACTTTTATTTGACTTTAGAGATTAATGTTTAATAGCAATTATAAGGTAAATAACCTATAGTATATGAAAATTATTTGTTTGAATGTCAATGCCACATCAAGATAATATTGGATTGGAAATTGAAACTATTTTTTTAAATTTTTTTTAAAAAGATCAATGGCTGACGTCTTAGCAGAATATGTAAAATCAATGAAAGAAGTTGAGCGAGTGGGTGAAGAAATAACGGTCGATCGAAGGAAAATTGTGGAACTTGACCGGAAAAGAAATGACAATCGAGTGGCGCTTCGTTCATTGAAAGAATCTTCTGTGAATGTTGAACCTTTTACATGGTCAGTTTCTGGTGATTCATTTTTCAGACTTGAAACTGAGAAAGTGATTGAAATTCTTAATAACGGTAATTTTTCAATTGATTGATGTTTACATTTATGGATATCTTGTATGAATAAAGTTATTGTAGTGTTAATGATGGCGTTTTGTTTATACAGAGCAAAAAGAAATTGACTCTCAAATCGATGAACTTAATGCCGGTTTAAAAACAAAAGTGAATAAATTAAGGAAATTGGAGAATCAACCGGAACTTAAAGGATTTGGACTCAACCCGCTTAGTAAATCTGAAGCGGATAGCATTAATCAAATATTCGGAAAATAACAATACTTTTTAAAATATAATTTTTTAATATTTACTCATGTGATAATGTTTATTTTACCTAATGTGTTCAAAAGGTAAAAGTTGTTAAAACATATAATTAATTATAATAGATCAGAGTATCACTCTTATCTTAATCAATAAATAATTTTCTAAAGCAGATGCATTAATTTTCCGTTCAACTCTTATCCAAATACATACATATCATAATAAATATGCATATAATGGGGAAATGCCAACATACAATTTTTCATCAAATTAATTATTCACAGGCACAGGCTGTATCGTTTATAAATCATCATTAAATTATTAAAAATCATAATTAAATTACAAAGAAGTATACATGTAAGTTTTATTATAAAGAAGGTAAAGCTAGTAAGCATAAGTAATGAATTTGCACAGATTCCTTCGAGTATGTATGATGTGATGTGCGCAACCAACCTGACTTTCCGTCAAATGCAGCGGGTGGTTTTACATGCAAAAAATGTTCGTGAGTAAATTAAATACGACAATATGATCTGACTTTCAATTCAATCGATCTGTGACTGTGAATAAAGTTAAACTACTCTGAAACTGAAACACTTTTACATTACAAACCAAAAGTTAATCTAGTGCATCAATATTGATAAAGTTTTTATTTCATCGGTAGTTTGTTATCCAATTAATCATTATTTTGTAGATTTAGTTAAACATGTCCCGAATTACGGATAAAACCTCGGGATTTCTACCGCTTGAGAGACGTTCAATTTCAATCGAGGACAAGAACGGTCGAAGTTGTAAAGTACCAGCATGGGTAATTGAAATTAATCAATTAAACATTATTGTAAATTCATTCATTCTAGAATAAAAAAATGAAAAAATTCTTGCTTCTCTTTTTAATAATGTGAGCTCAAATGTTTTTTTGTAATTTAGAGTAAAGATCGAGTTCCTGACCATGATTATCTCCCATTTGAGATTCCCGATCCAAGTGATCTTGAAACTGATAGGAACACATTGGATGATTGGATCAAGTTAATGGAATTATATAAAGAAGATTTAAAATGGCTCCTTCAACTCTCCTACCATGAATTTTGGTCAATTGTGAAGTTCACCAACAATGTGTCCCAAATCGTTCTTTTATCGTTTCTTCAAAGAGCTCCAAGATCATTCCATCCAAATTATGAAGCTTATCGTAACAATGAATTATTTTGGCCTCTATTTAATGAAATTTATAATCTTATTTTCCTCATCTTCCTTCGTCTCTCAACTTATAAAGAATCAAAAGTATGTTATTGATAAAAATATAATTTATATTAAATTATTAAATTACAGATAAATCATTCAATATTATTTAAGGATTTCATTAATTCTAATTAAAATTGATATTTTAACTTTTAGGAAAATTTTATCTCTCCAGTCGAATGGTCGAACATGTTGTATGAAAATGAAGTTTTCAATATTGAGATGCTCATGAACTTTTGCTCACTTTACGAAAGCCGAGAAAACATTCTCTTACCCAAAATGATTGAAAACATTATTAAATTGGAATCGAGGTTCTTGTGCATATTGGCAGAAAAAGTGATTACAAGCCAATTACGCACTCTTGAGCAAATAGACAATGATTTGGGAGAACGAGTTGAGCGATTGCACGAAGAGAAAAACTCTGATGAGCTTCAAGAACTCCTAATCTTCGAAATCGACTTCTTTTTCTCGTTGTTTAAGTTTATAAAAGTTTACCCTGAAGTGGCGTTCATTTATCATCAATATCGGGGTTTCTTGGTTAGGTTCGTGAACTTTTCATTTCAAGTTCAATTTGACAAATGACGACAGATTTTATACATGGAAAAGTTTAATTTTTTATTTCAATTGATTTTCTTTTTTCCTTTCAGTTTTGCGTCATCGTACGAAAAAAATGCTTTTGTTTGGGGGAAAGTTTGTGAAAGGTTTCCGAAGTTGAGGAAACTTGAGTCTTTACTTCGCAAGTATCGTCTCGTTTCATTTAAGAAAATTCTTTGTGGTGCGACAATCAACAATATTACAACTTCAAATGAGTAATTAAGAAACTTTTATTTAATTGATTCTAACTTTTCATTTTTAAGATTTTTAAATGAATTTTTAAAGTAGGATACAAATTGTACTTTTGTAATATTAAATATTTAACTTTTTTATAATTTGATTCACAGTTTAAAATTGGACCAGTTTTTTGAAGCTTTATCGAATTGTTTTGAATTTAAAATATTCATTCATGACTATGAATCCGCTTTCCCGTTCATGACTGATATGCAAATTATGATCAACAGGGGAATTTACATGTAAGAGATTTTAACGAGATCATGAATTCAAATATATTATTACTAATTAATTAAATGTTATTCAATAAATTAATTAACAAAATGCACAATTTTTTATTCTTTTACTTTCCAGAGAAGAGACGAGACTAGAATATTTGTTTACAGCTATTTCTGACGTTTTTGATTCTTGTGGTGAAGAATATTCAGCTAAGAAAATTGTAACTGATCCTTTTTACGACCCTGCTTTCGATAGGCAACTTATGGGAGCTTGCTCTCTTGACCTTACCGGATTTCAACTCGAATCTTTAATTACTCAAGTCAAAGATTTGTTTCCAGATTTGCCCAACTCGTATATTGAGGTAAACAACGTATTTTTATTAATATTCAAAAAACGCCAATGATAGCTTTAATTTTAATGTATTATTATAAAAGTTTTAACTTTAGTTTAATAGGTTCATCGCTACTTTCAGTCAATCATTACCATTACTAATTTCAATCATTTTTCATTGTAACAATAGGTGTGTTTAAAACATTTTGAATATAAAGCTGATGTGGTGATCAATAACATTCTTGAAAACACTGTGCCTACAAGATTTGAAAAATATAAAAAAGAAGACTACGTTCGCTCAAGTTCAGAGACCAAATTGAATCCAACGTCTTCAACTTCCAGTTCAAGTCAAATGGATTCAAAAGATAATGGATTACGAATGGAAACGTATTATCAAGGGAAAAGGTAAAACTTGCAATGTGGTTTAAGAAACTTTAAAAAGAGACTTTAAAAAGCAACATGGTTTAATCATAAGATCACAACTATAATAAAATAATGGGATTATCGCGTTATCCAGATAATATAAGATACTTTATTCTTATTAAAATACTTTATAATTATTCGAATAGGGCTCATGGCTCCGATCCTGAAGCTTTCTTCAACGAACCCCAAGATACTGATTTAAAAAGCAAGATTATCTCTACACTTGAAATCGTTCCCGAACAAACCATTCTAAGGCCAGAGGTCATTTCCGAGGAATTTGTTAATAAAACCTATCTCGATGAAGCTCTCTTGCCATACTTTAATGAAGATGTTGAGTATAATGATGACTATGATGATACTTATGACGAGGTTACATTTGTCTTTTTAACTATACCTTTTTTTAAAAAAAATAGACTAATAATTTGTCAACAATACATATTGTAAACTGATGTTAACTATAAAACAACATAATATATTTTATTTAATTATTATTTTTATAAAAATAGGTTGGAATTGGACAAACTGAACCGGACAATCTCCTTTTCAACCCTTTGAATAAAAAAGCTGCAGAATTGAAGCCTGAGAATGGATTTGCGGATTATGAAGAGCCGAAGCCCAAGAACCCTGAACATTTCTGCGAAGATCCAGCAATCATCCGAGCCAAGTTTGAACAAAGGAGAGAAGAAAAACACCAACAGAGGAGAGGCGGAAGTGGAAACGCTCCACAAGCACAACCCGAAAGACATCACGATGTTATCGGTATGAACTTATTTAAAATCGTTAACGTAGCTTTAATAAATTAATAACGTATGATTCATTATAAATGATGATTGTTGTTTTGAATATAGGTAAAGCTAAGGGTCAAGGACAAGAAAAAGATGTTCTTTACAATCGACGAGTCAAAGAAGCAAATAAGGGAACGTCTGGTAATCACAATAGGAAAAGGGGAGCTACACATAAACGACGAGAATTTTAATTATTTACTTTGTTAAAAAGTATTCTTTCTCATGTTTTGTTTAAATTAATGGTATTCAAGTATGGAAAAATAAACTGTGATAGTATTTCACACTGGAATTAAACTCAATTATTCAAAATTTATTCAACCATCTTATTTGAGTGGGATGAATCGGGAAGAGTGAGTGGCTCCAATACCCGGTCGACCGTGCTTAACAGGCTTGTACGTAACACTGAACTCTCCAAGATAGTGTCCAACCATTTCGGGCTGAAATTTAAATTAACCAACGTTAATACACTTATATAATTAATTATGAATTAGATCTTGCTTCGTATTAAATTTTATTTGGCGATAAATATGGAGGAGTTTGGATTAGCATTAAAGTGATTGGCTTACCTTAACTTCGACTTGATTGAAAGTCTTTCCGTTGTAAACACCGACAATTGATCCGATCATTTCGGGAATGATGATCATATCCCTCAAATGGGTCTTCACGGCGTCTGGCTTCTCATTTTGGGGAGCATCTTTCTTCGCCTTTAAATTAATTTACATTTTAAATTACATTCTTACATTTTCTTACGTTATTCAATTGTAATGAATAATAAAGTACGTGAAACCATCGTGGTTAATTAAATAGCAACGAAGAATTATATAAATGCTACAAATTAAACATTAAATTGTTTTTTCTTACTTTTCTGAGCTTCTTAAGAAGAGCGGTGTGTTTCCTCTTAAGGCCACGGTTAAAACGCCTCCTTGCTCTCGCGTGAACAATTTCCGTGAATTGTTTCCTATAAATTAAATTATGGAAATTAAGCGGATGCTGGTTGTTGATCAATAGAGATTTTAAGATGAAAATCTTACAAAGTCATGTCGAGAAGCTGGTCGAGGTCGACTCCCCGGTATGTGAATTTACGGAAGGTCCTTTTCTTCTTCAATGCATCATCCTGTAATTGAAATTGGAAATTGTAAGAAGGGTCATTCGTAGTGGCAATATATCGGTCTTACGTCTGCCATGATGAAACCCTCGTTGTTGTCGATTTGCGGCCAAAGAAGAGGTCAACCTGTAGGGTCGAAATAAAAGTATCTCTCTCTGCACGCCGAACTTCTCGCCTGAAATTGCGATAAAGAGGGAAGGTATGAAAACTCGCATGCTCTATCTCATGCGCAGACCCAAAGTCTTATTTTGCCCCAATAAACTCACAATCTCCTTTGCACGTCTGCACCTCATTTCAAGCATTCTTCATGCTTCATAGTAAATGGATAATAAATATTGTGAAAATGATACTATTAGTAAAAATGTTATGGGAACGTTCACAAATCAGCTGACACGTTTAGGGGGGGTGGGGGAGGGGGGTTCAACAAAGATGAGCTGACATTTTGAAAATGACCAAAATATCGAAATTTTAAAGATTAACTTTATCAAATAAATTAGAATTTTTCTTCTTCAGAACATTCACTGCATTTTACGTTATGATCGAGTAATGTTAAACTATAGGAATATAGTCACCGTTCTGATTTTTAAATAAACATTTACCCTTTATATAAAATAAATTAGAAAAGTGTTAAAGAAGTAATATCGAGGAATATAAGAATCTGAAATGTTATCTCGAATTGACACTTTACTTTAAATTAAAGTTAACTTTAAACAAAAATTTGTGCCTAATTGCAGATTTATAACTCTATTTCAATGGATTCTTAAAAAGTAAATTTTTATTTAAAAATCTGAACGGTGACTTTATTCCTATACTTTACATAGGTATAGAGTATAAATTGATTAAAGTACCTAGCCATATTCACGAAGAAAATGTTTTAATAGTGTATAGGTTTTTCATAAATGTTTGGAATCAATCTGTATTCGATGAAACAACAAATTGGCACACTAAAATTTATTTCATTAAAAAAGTTATGAAGTGTGAGCTGACAGGGGGAGTGGGGGTAGCCCAAAGTGTCTCCATGGGGGGTGGGGGGTCTAAAAACCCGACTTTTTGTGTCAGCTGATTTGTGAATGTTCCCTAACTGATGATTCTTACAAGTAAATTAATTGACAACGAAATAAATTTAAAATTAAAAGTTACATAAATGAGACAATTTTAGCTTGTGTAGAGCTATTCGTTTATTTAGGGTCAATTTGGCTTTTGAATTATAATTGATATATTGATCAATAAATAAACAATCACTAAATTCACACATTACATGAATAAAATGAATTGTATTGACGATATTATAATTAGTTAAACGCATTTAAAAAGAGATTATACTGTTCAGAAAATGTCTGGAATAAACTTAATTAATCACAATTTGTACTTTTTATTAACTTTATGTCTTGCTGTTGTCCTCTTTTATTTCATTTTTAAACGTTGGAAAGACCCAAACGGGAAAGGATTTCATCTGAGGTTTGTGGAGTTAACTTCCTCAGCTCCTCAACTTTCTCTTTGATTTGAGACTCAATGTAGAATTTATACTCTTTTTCTTTTTTGGCTGCCTTCATGGAGTCCAGAAACGACATTCGATCTTCAATTTCTTTAGCCACTATTAGAAAAAATATAAAATCTTAATTTTAATTGTTTCATAGTCGTTCAATGTTTCTGAATAACTTTTAATAATAAAATTAAATGATAATACAACAGGTTTTTGTTGTTGTTTTGTAGAATTAAAAGTCAATACTCATTTAATAAGCAGATTAGCAGATACATTATTTATTTTAATATGGATCTTACACTCTTCAATTCTCATCTTTTTTATTTTCTCAAATTCTTCCATGTCATTTTTGGGAGCTTTTGGTTTCTTCTCAACATCTTTCCATGTGTTGTCTCCGAGATCGTCCATGTCGCGGGTTGGAAACCTTCCATACGCCATTTTGAACGCAAGACGATTTTTCTCATGGTCGTTGCTTACAGGAATGTAGCTGGTTTTGAGTTTTGGCTTGTCAAGAGCTCCAGACTTTTGAATTAAATTGAATGATCGACGAGTATTGTTCTATAACAAATACAAATAATTAACTAATAAATCAATTCTCAATATTTTGAATTTAGTTAAATGTTTATTAAATTGATTACTCTCATGTCTAGAGGTTCTTGATAATTTCTTCCAAAAGGTTGAAATTTTAAAGATTTCTGATACATCTCATTCCTCCTCTTATCCTTCATTTCATCCCACCGAAAAGGGATGGAATTCCCAGATCTTAAAATCTTCTCAAAATCGCTCTTTTGATATGTTGTCATTCGGCTTTCGTTCATTAAGGCTGTCAAATAAACCAAAAGTTCATCTCAATTCTTGAAATTTTACATAAAAGGTAATGAGAGTTATTGTGGAAAATACTTCTGACAAAGTCTTGAGTTTCTTGGCTATATTGGATTTTCTGTTCAGCCACTTGATATCCATGAACCCAAGGAGGCTTTGAAGAAACAGGTGAACAATAGCTGAATGAGTTGGGAAAGTTGGGATTATTCATTGAGATAAGTTATGGATTATGATGAATTTTATTTAGATTGATTCACTGAAGCTGAAAAAGACAGAGTTCTCAATTGGTTAAAATTATTGAATTATCAATTTATTTCAGAAAGTCTGATCAAAATCTTCAAACTGTTGATCAATTTGAATGCAGCACTAGAATATTGATCAAATAAAAAATCGTTTCCAAGAGGGATTCCCCCCCCCCCCCCACGTATTACGGTGAAAAATATTTACCCTCAGCACAGCACGTTATTATTCTCCCACATTCTCTTCATATTTCAATTCTCTTCAATAAAAATGTCCCATTTGTAATTTAATGCTCTATTTGTATTTATGACATACTGTATACTATACGGTATACTTAAATGTCATTTAATTTGGTCTTGAATGAAGTTTACTAAAATTCAGCATAAAAGCAATAAAATTAAAAATAACACTTTACAAGCAACTCGTGAAATTGGAAGGTAATTTCAAGTTTTTCCAATTGAGACTCAGTAAACTCTAAAACTCTTAAACTCATATTAGCACAAGTTTGTGAGTTTAAGAGTTTGGCTCTCATTTGTAAAATCAACATCAACTCAACCTTCAATGATAATTTACACACGCCTGAGAAGTTCCTAAGCATGTCATTGTATTCTTAATGTGCTTGTGTATATTCCAAAGAGTCGTAAAATCGTCTACACATAAACATCTAATTATAAGATTATGAACACACTTTGAAAACCAATTAACTCACGAGCTAGAACTTCCTTATAAAGAAAGATAGAATAACTATCATCTCACTTTGTATTATATACCTGTATCTACATATGTACCAGTCATTATTAATTGTGGTTTTTCGATATGTTAGCTGTTTGGATAAAAACCAAGGTATAGGAGATATAAGTACATGTACATGTACTCTTATAAGTACATACTTTCATACATATCATGACATAATTAATATACATATAAGGATGTAAGTGCATAATCCACTATCGTAATTGTGCTAAACATATTACTCATAGCATAACATATAAATAAGTATGATGACATATGAAATGTACTTTTACCATTTAAGTTTACACAAAATAACATTGGTAGGTACATGGGGTTAGTTGTTTCATAGACTCATAATCAAATACATATTATACACAGAAGATAGTGAAAATTGACAATTTAAAGACCACACAGATTGCATATTGCAATATTATTGTAGTCTACATATAGCAGATACATAGACACACCTGTTCACATTAATACTCATCTGCTGAAGACTTCCTTTAGATCTTTTGTTAAGTCATTTTTTGTTATTTTAATATTTGCTAATATTTAATATTTATATGTGATCCCTACTTTCAATTTTATTTTAATGTTAAAACATTTATAAATCGTCACATAAATACTTAGACTCTCTCTTTTATTCATTTATACCTACATAAATATTATTAATATGGCAGAATGATCTCACCAAATGTATTGGTAGTGTGATTAAATAAATATTCCTATCAGTATCGCTCACTTTTAAATCTCGCCAACATGAAATTTTATTCAACACAGTCAAAACACTAGTGAATTTTTGTCAAGTTAAAAATAAATATATCAATTGATCTACAAATTATATCGTCTGACAATTTCCAATCTAATAAAGTAACATTATACTTACAATTTAATTTAATTTATAATTTTATAATTGAATGACATAAAAGATGAAAAAATCCAAAAGTGAAGTGTCGGTGAAATATTCCTCAATTGATTGCATTCCATCACGAATGGATTTGAATGGTTCACATAAAAGTTTAATCAAATTGGAAACAGCTAAAAGATATATTGACCATTCAACGGAATTCCCACTTCAAAATGCAGTTAATGAAGGAAATATCAAAGAACTGAAAAGATTTCTTGCCGAGGGAGAAGATGTGTTCAAATTTTCTAAAGGACGTAAGTTGACTCAATCTTAAATAATTATCAACAATTGCCAGATTATTTAACATAATATTCATTAAATGATTCCTAATTTATTATTTTAATTTTAGGGTCAGCTCTTCACTTTGCCGCAATTCATAGTAAATTGATTCTTTAAAACTTGTCACTGACCCGATTTAATAATATTTTAATTAATTTATTACGATTATGATGAATAAAAAGGCTAAAACGTTACAAAATTTAATATATCGAATTCCTCATTTAGGCAATCATAAAATAGGGAAAGAATGTGCAAGAATTATCATTGATCACGTAAGGACGACGCAGGATGACAAATCTTATACATCATTTATTAATAAAACCGATGACTTATTGGGAGAAACTGGTAATTTTATTTTAATTTTTAATATTTTGATGTTCAAAATCTTGCCCAATCCAACGGAAATAGCTTTTATGCCTATCATTGAACTATCTGTATTTATGATTCCTTTCAGCTCTTCATCTTGCAGCAAAGAATGCAGCCGAATCTTCAGTTGAGTTGTTAATCTTTTCAGGAGCTGATGTTCAAATCAAGTAAAAACCAATTTCAAATTGCATTCAATCTAAATAACAATTCATTGGTAATTAATTTTATAGATCAGCAGAAGGAAAACAACAATTGGAAATAATTTTTGCTAAAGTGCCAAAAGCAATGGAGAAGGTTTTAAATTATGGAATTTCTTGGTGTGACGATGATGACAACGACGATGGAATCAAAGACGATGAAAATGACAGAAAAGTTACCTTTGATTTTGGGTAATTTACATTAAAGTTTAGATAAAACATTGTAAGTTTTATTAAGATTGTTCTTACTTAAAATAATTCGTGAATCAACAATTTCCTTTGTTTCTCTTTCAGTTCATTGATTGGATATCCCACACCGGAAGATACAATTTTGGTAGACCCGGAAATAGATACTCGGATTTGGAAAAAGTTCCCTTTTGAAACTGAGATTCTTGCAAAATCACTCGGGTCGACCAATTCTTATGAAACCATTTTGACCCATCCATTAGTTAAAATGTTTATCATTTTAAAATGGAAGAAAATTAGAGAACTCTTTTGGGCTTCACAAATTATTCATGTAAGCCGAATAAGAAAATTAATCTTTGTTTACTTTCAAATATAAATAAATCGCAATGTTTAGATCCGAAAGTTAGGAAATAATTAAAATGATCACCACAGACGTCATAGAAATAATCTTTGGCTCTCTTTTACTCTGCCATATCAATTCGAATTTTTCTTATGGGAATAGGGATCCAGAATTTCTTGTTACACGTTATTATATTTATAGCTCCATATCTCTTTATTATATATCTCTAGTACATTGAGTAAAAATAGTTTGAGGTCCATGATCAAGATCGTTCCATGAGGGCGATTTGTGAAAAATTCCGTCAATTCTCCTATCATTTACATGTTAAGATTATTAGGTAACTAGCAGCATTTAACGGAATCTTTGGACGAAATTCTAGCTCATTAGCTTATGTTCGTTTGAGAAGGCAGAGAAAAAAGAGACAAGGAAAAGTAAACAAACTAATCTACCATCTATTTGGCCATGAAATGATTGATTTTAATTCATGAAAGTTAGGTTAGGTTAAGGTTCTTTGAAATATTGGGAGATTATGAATTAAAAATCATTTTTAAATCAACAGAAATTCGAATTAAATTAACTTTGAATAAACAATTTTCTATCTGAATTGAGATTTACGAATTTAAAGACAATGCAAGAATTAACCCAATCTTAAGGAACGTAGACCATTAAATTAAACGTGGAAAACTATTGAAAATGTAGGGAGATATTAAATTTAATATCATGAACGTGTAAACCAATATTGTAGAATTCAATTTAAATTAACTTGCAATAACAAAATTTTATTATTATTCAAGTATTAGAATTATTTTTAAAGAGAATTTAATAGAATAATACGTTAGACTTGTTTTCAGCTTTTAGTCTAACGATTAAAATACAATGCATTAAATTAAAATATTCGCATTTTAATTGTAATTAACTCTTTCAAAAGTAAGGAGATTTGAAATTAAACACTTTTGTGTCAATTGAATATGCAGAATTCGAATAAATATAACTTTTATATTTACATTTTACTTTTCTATCAAAGATTATCAAGTTCAAGTCAATGAATGCAAATCCACATACAAAGTGATAGAAGGCTTGCTGATAATTAAAACTGAACTTAATAATAAACTTGCAGGGAGATTATAATTTTTTGAATAAAATTAAGCAAATGGATATTGTTATATTTTAATAAAATTTAATTTTTCTATATTTTTGTGTCTTTTGATTCTTAGGCTCTTTGGTTGTTTCTCTATACTGCCTACATTGTTGAAGTTTTCATTTGGTTTTGTCCTTACGAGCCAAGTAATCAGACGGTTTCGGAATATACAAAAAGTCAAAATGGAGAAGACGAAACTTTATTATCAACTGATAAAATCACAACAGGATTTGCAAATTTTGGAAATCCGAATAATGATACTGGTGATTATTATTGTACATTTAAATTAAAAATAATTTTTACATTTAATATTTAATCATTAAACATATGTAATTATATTTTTTTAGATTTTGTTCCTTGTGATTTAAAAGGCAGAAAATTTTTGTCGATCCTCACGTGCATTAATTTAACGTTGACAATTTTAGTACTTTTGAAAGAAATTTATGAAATGCGGAGAGCTCAGACTGTACTTATTTACTTTCAAGGATTGGAAAATATCGGCCAAATGGCTTTAATCTTTACTCAATTTGTTACTTCATGGCCATGGATGGTTCAGCAAACTTTGCTTTATCCATGGGTCTATCAAGTTGCTGCAGTATGATCTTGTTAATTATCTTGAATATCAATTAATAAGTTCATATTTATAGTTTAAAGTTCATTTCTTCTCATTTGCATAATTCTTATTTAGCTTGGAATATTCCTATCTTGGATTCTTATTCTTTGTGAAGTGTCAAAATTTCCCCAACTGGGAGTTTATTGCTCAATGCTTTTGAAGGTAAGTAAAAATATTATAATTTTACAAAAAATAAATATTTTAATTATTTTAATTTTTAGGTGATTAAAAGCTACGCACTATTTTTCGTCACTTTTATTTCGTTACTTATCGCATTTGCACTTTCGTTCAGCATTCTATTTCCTGGGGTAAGAAAGAATCAAAAACAGAAAACTTGCATCTTTTTATTTATTTATAAGAAATCCGTTTTATGATTTATTAACATTTTAATTTACTTTGACTTAAAGATTTTTAATTGTTATAAATTTTTAGAAAGGAGGATTTGTTTCAATTCCCGTTTCTTTCCTCAAAGTGATTGTGATGATGGCAGGGGAAATTGAATACATGGGAGTTTTTCATGGGGACGACGGTCCAGTTCCATTTCCTACCTCTGGCCATATTATTTATGCCATTTTCACCATTATGGTTACAATCATTCTTTTCAACTTGCTGGTCGGTTTAACTGTTAACGATATTCAGGTACAATTTAAACATTATTTTATTAAATACAGATATGAGGAAATAATCATAATTATTTATTTCTTGCTTATATAATAGGGTTTACAAAATGGAGCGGAAGTGTTAAGTCTTTCAAGTCAACTTGACAATATTCAACTTCTTGAATCTTTTATCTTATCAAAAAACATTCAAAATTTTTTAAAATATTGTGGAAAAATTCATTGGTTGAAAAAATATTTGATCATCGATCCAACAAAACCTTCCATAATTGACGAGTAAATTCAAAAACTCAAAACTCAAACATTTTAATGGTCAATTAATGATAATAAATGAATCAATTTTCAGTTGTATGAAGTTGATAATTCCCATGAAAGAAATTCCTCGTGAGTTGCACATAGCCATTCGATTAATTGCTTCGGAGAATTCGGAGAATTCCGTTACGAAACCAACCGAGCCGAACCCAACCGAAAGGAAGACTCATTCAGACATCTTTGGGGATGATGAGATTTTGATGAGAAAGTGCAGAATCATTTTCAATCAAATGATTGAAATTTGGGAGAGAAATGGACCGAAAGAAGTTAATGAGGAAGAGAATAAAGAGTGACGATCATCGATTGGAAACTTTTTAATCAATTGTTTATATTAAAACTAAACATAATTTTGATGACTAAACAAAAACGTTGAATCTTTTCATTTTGGTAAAATTAAGTTAAGAATATAACCTATATGTAACTAGTATAACATGCATAATATTATTATATTGTGATATTTCTTGTGTAGCTTTATATTATTGATATATTATGTATTTTTTGTGCTACGAAATTAACATTGATAAAATGAGGTTTCCAATAAGTTTACAAATAAAGATACTACCATTCTACAACATATCATATTTAGAATAGATTACATATCTATTAAGTTTTTAATGGTAAGATTTGCATTTTTAAAGAACTAACTAAACATACCACATATTTAGTATAGGTAATACCTACAATTTATTAAATATATGTATATAAGATTATCTTATAATATAATGTTTAAAACAAATTTTGTTCAATTTTGGTATTATTGTATCGTATACAATATTGTATTTATAACATCAATATTATCCTTATAAGATAAGTATTCAACTTAAAGTATAATACTCTTTAACATGTATTCAGTCTTCTTGATTAAAGATTAATTTTTAATTTTTAACCAATAATTTAAAATTTGTTATATATGACATTTATAAACGTATTGAATTAACATATATTTCTTGATTAATTTTATATTGTTACCTAATATTGTTTAAAGATTTAAGGTATGTATAGTATACTATATTCTATAATTTTGAAAAATATGTCATATTATTTATATTTATGCTAATACAATATAGTGTATCAATATTTTATGTAATACAATATTACATTTTTTCATACTATCAGTATAATGAAGAATGTTTTAAAATTAATACAAATTACAAATACAGATGCTCTGCCATCAAACACTAAATATCTTTGAATATACTATACTTAAATGCAAATTGGTAAATTCCATTTCACAACAATGGCATACATACTTATTAGAATGCATCTGTGGACATTACAACAATTAAACGTATAAATAAGTAGTTAAGTAATGTCAATACTATCATTTACTCACATATTTAAGTATATTTAATAAAGCAATAACAGAACAATGGGATGAATAAATATTACATAAGAGGGTAAAACTAAAAGATAAAAAAGTAAGAATTGTTACATAAGTATAGGACAAATGCCCATTTATGTACAGTATGGCTAAGTTTAAGATTCAATAAAGTTAAAATATTTGATGAGGGATTGACTAGATCTGACCTTACATAATAATTCTAAGGTTTACTGAACAACAATTTAGAAATGTTCAGTTTGCAAAGTAGGTCGGGTTTTTGTTGACGTACTCGAAACTTGTTAGTCCAATTCCTCTTCCACGGGACCAGAACGCTTTTTCATTCACTCAAATTCATTCAATTATTCATATGACGTTTATATCTTATATAAATATTTATTTACATAATTAAGGCACTAATTGTGATGCCACGAGAGTGCTTGCTCACTTCGATTAGGCTAATTAATTACTTCTTAACAACATTAACAAGGTACATTTAGTAGTTGAGTGGAGGATCAAAATGGTTTTTAATCATTTCTTACATCTAAAAATCTTGTAATCTACATGTGATTTCTTTAATAAAAAGTAAAGGGTTATTTAGAGTTATTTATCAATTGTTTTTTTCATTTAGTTTTCATTTAAAAGGTTCACCATTTATCACAATGAATAAAAGAATAAAATTCCGGTTTTATAAATATATTTTCCTCATTTGCTACATAAATATCCAGTATGACTTTATGACATATAAAGTTATCTGATGTATGGATGTACTTATACAACATGTTTACAACCTAATTAATCATATAATGATTAATGATTCAAAATTTATAAAAATTAGCAATGTAAACTCATTAAAAGGACAAATAACTTATTTTCGTTCAAATAATACTAGGAATCTAAATGCTCGAAAATAAGTTTGGTTATTTCTAATTAATTGTCAATTAAATATTTAATGTAATTACATAAAATAAGTATTTTACAAATTAGAACACGTCTATTCAAATCCAAATACACAGTAAACAAAAACAACAAGCGTCTATACTAATACATAAAACCAAACATAAAACAATAAGCGATAACTTCTGAATTAATACATATCACCAAACATAAATAAACTACTAACAATTTCAAATTTACCCCTTTACAAACAAAATAACACAAAGTGGTGAAATTAAATAAATTCAGATCAAATGTCAATTGAATCTTCATCATCAAAATCCTCATCGGTTAATCGAATCAACTTCCTCAAGTTGGCTTCTTTGTATGAGTTTTTTTCTGATAGCGGAAGTGAAGAGATTTCGTCTGACGACTCCTGACCTTCTGACGAGTCATCCGCTCCGCTCCTCTCCCTCAACACTTCCATCCTTTCTTCGTCCTCATCCTCGCTAAACGTCACATCAGCACCTTCATATTTCATTTCAATTAATTAAACAAATTGAACATTTATTAAGAAAACAAACTTTAAACAACAAAATTATTGCCCAAATAATCATTTTATTTCTTCAGTTTAGATTTTTCCTCCAATTATAATTTTTATTAGTTTTAATTAAATTAACGATAATTCAAATATTTAAAAGGGTCGCCTGTGTTCTATATGGTGTATAAAATAAATTTTAATACCGGAATCTTGACTAGGTTTTCTTGAGTAAGATGACTGCAAATCGTAATCAAAAGGGAGCGAGTTGATGATCCGATCAGTCGGTGGTTCCTCTTTGTCATCCTCCACTTGGTTTGCTACTGGTGCTAATGGACCTTTCACTTCCGCCCCTTCCCCCTCATTTCCCTCGTTCCCGCCCTCGATCTCGACTTGGATCATTGTCTCCTTCTCTTCTGCCGTCGACTCATAATCCTTCACCATTCGCACAATCCCATTATTATGAACCGGACATTGGGCCCTGGTGGCTATTAAACCATTTTTCTCAATGGTCAAAGGATCATTCACAACCAGGTCTTTGGGTTCTTCGTTGGTGACCATTGGAAGTTCTCTCCGGGTTATTTGAGGAGAAAATCGGATGTCGCCAGAGGAAATGGAAGCTTTGCGAGAATTTGGCAAATTCTTATTGCTCAACATTGCCCGTTTCCTTCGACCACTTTGGATTCGGAGGAACTTGTAGAGGTGGACGCGGATGGCCCGGTTGAGGAAACCATAAAGGATCGGATTACTCACCGAGGAGAAAGAGAACAACACTTTGTGGCAGAAGAAGAAGAATGAAGGACCGGCGGAGAAGGGAGAAAACAAAGTGACGATGAGCGGAACTTGCGTTACAACCACGCAGCCCACAAGGAGTAAAATGGTAAGGACGGTCTTGCGGGGAGAATTGTAGTTCTGTTGAAGGAACGTTTTCCATCTGCGTCGCTTTTTGGGACCGTCAATGGAAAAACGCGTCTTTTTGAAATCTTCCATGTGGGATAAGACATAAGGAATTCTGGAAGAATAATTAGCAATTAGTAATTGGTGTTATTAAGTATTAAAATTAATTGTATTGGTAATTGGTTGTATGATTTATAATTATAACATTTCTTTCTATTTTAATTAGATTATGAAAATTGTTTATTGGCCGATTAATCAAAAATTAAAATTTAATTAATTTGATTAATAGCGTAATTTTTTACAGATCTTGGGAATACTCAATAGCTATTTCATGTAACAGTAGATATCTGACATTGAGATTAGTTTATTAATGTACATTATTGTTAAACTTACTTAAGAGGTTGTGCATGCCTTCCGACATTAGCCATGAGAACCCAATGGAGAAGTGAATTTGGGTGATGGTTCTTTTGATTCGAGTGGATCCGATTTCCATCTGTGCTGGAATAAGCTGATGAGGGCCAATCTGAAGAGATGCTCGAGACAGGAGATGAGAATTGACCAATTTGAACCTTGAGGCATTTTTCTTTGGCAATCTGGAAGGAAGGGAATTTGATCTTGACATTCCTTTTCTGACCATTCCGCCCATAAAATCTAATTCCCCCTTAGTAGGCACAAATTGAACTTTAATGTGCATTTGCCATATATTGCATAAGGCGCATTTGGCCAATGATGCATTTCCCACTTCCTATTCATATTAAATGAATGATCCATTCAATCCATGCCTAGTTATTAATTATATGAAAATGAATTCATTCCGCATGAGTAAACATTTCACAGCTCCTTATTTGGCTTAAGAATTACATACACAAAAGTGTGTTCCTTTACTTTGTCTCATCATCCCTGTCATTCATCTTATTAGCCTTCGTAAGATTCCTTTAAAAGTACTTGTTGGTTATTACAAACATATTTATTACAAATTACTATCTACTTAAGAACTTCATTCTGTATGTGTCTTTTAATCTAAAATCTTTTGTTCTTACGCAATTTAAAACTACTATTACCTACTACCTTGGTATACTACTACCTATACACACTTACATACCTTTGTACACTACACTTATGTAAATTCATTATAACATAAAATTAAATAATATTCAAATATGTTATTTAAAGTCAATTCGAATTATTAAAATAAATTATATTATTAATTAATTATTGAAGATTAATATTACAGATCACTGTAGGTGTTTATAGATGTTTCGTGATAAATGGGAGTTAGCATTATACTACTTCAATATTAATTAAACACATGCATAAATATAAGTATGTACATGAATTTGTGTGAAAATGGCAAATGAGTAAATTGAATGAAATAGTGTTGGAATGAATTCTTATTAGAATTTTAAAGCCACTGGCCTTCAACTTTAAATTCGATCAATTGATTGAACCCATCGCTCTGTTTTTATGGCTAAATTCCCTTTATTGCTCTCCATGCTCATTCTACTTTTGCCAACTCAATCTTTATCCCCGTGAAAGAGATAAGGAAGAATGACAATTTCCTAATTTCCCTACTCCCACATCAGACATTAGTAATAATGTAGGTATTGTAAATGTAAATACCATTGCTGGTAATGGAGTGGTAAGACTGGGAAGGGTTAAAATAAAGATCTTACCGTAAAGATATGAAAATAGCAGAATGTCATCACCGCAAGGGTAAGCCCGGTAATGAATGTGAACACAATGGCAAAATATGTCCCAAGTCTTCCAATTGGAACTGCATAAGACCCGCTGGACATTGTGCTGAAATTATTCAAACAATATTTTACGTAGCTTTAACTATCAGTATTAGAATGATATGAAAATGTTAAACATTTGTTCTTATAATGTTAATTTACGTAGAATTTTGAAAATTTCAGCATTTTTTTTAATTAGTTTAATTATTCTTACTCTGTTCCAATGAAGAAAATGGGAAAGAGTGTGATGAGAGCAGAAGCTGACCAGCATAGCACAATGGCAGCAGAAATTCGCTGACAATTTACAATTCTTTTGTACTTCATTGGTCGCCCAATTGTGATATACCTTAGATTAAATTGGAAAATTAATGACAACTATTACAATTAGTTTTTTTATAATTTAATAACTTAATGTGGTTTTTAATTCATCAACTTTGCATCAACATATTAATGAGATTGAGACTACTTTGGGTATTTTTTTTCATCCAAGTGATTGAATACAATACAACATTCTCTGAACCAAGTTCTTAACATGATTATCAATAATCATGTTAATTGAAGTTATAACCTTTATTAGATGTTTAGTAATCATCTCAAGTAATGAAACAATTTACAAATCGGCATTCCTTTCACGTACAATCTTTTTGATTATCATTTTATCATCAAATTAACTAATCATGAGTGCAAGCAAAGGATAAATAAATACAAAGTACTTTGTATGATATTTAGTTGTACTTGTGCTGGCAAGCGGTCTACTGACAGCTCGGTGTTATTGAAATGTTCATTATTTTAACAAGATTAATAAACCCATTGAATAATTGCTTATTAGGAATAATCTCCTAATATGTCAATACATTGTATTAGTAAGACAATCGCATTACGTCAATAAGCTACAAAGAGCTTCTGAACATTGGCTAACTGTGCATTTGTTAAATACAAATAAAATATAAAAATTTTCCACTGAACCTTTCAATGCTAATGAAAGCCACGGTGATGGAAGTGCCCAAAGCGACTCCAAAAGACGAAAAAAGAACGACGTGACTCAGAAAACTTCCACCTTTGTTCATCAATTCGGGGCCGCCGCCGCCAATGACAAATGGATGAATTAATGAAATTATGATGCTCAACACCGAGACGCTCAAATGAGAGAGACAAAGACTCAAAACAAATCTAATAAAATAAAAAAGTTAATTAAATTCATTTAAATATTACAATCAATTCTAAACTTTCTTTTGAATAAAACTGTAAAAACTTAAAATTGAGTATTTTCATCTAAAAAATTCATTGAAATATTTGGGAAATAGAAATTGTATGAAAATGCTTAGAATTTTACCTGTTTGATGGACATTGAAGTAAAGACTTTTTCCAGAGAGTTCCAATGATAGCACCATTGAAAAGAACTGAAAATATTTGTAGGGTGATGGCCACAGTTTCGTAGAACACGAGTGTAAACATTCCCTCAGACCCCATCGTAAAATAAGCCCAAAGTACTGATACGAGGATTAAACAACTTTGCTATATCCAACACAATGGTTCACCTTTGGGAATTCACTTGGCTTCTCATCCAACGACAAATTCGTCCCAGTAAAAGAAATCATAATAAAAACACTTTCGACTCATTTTATTAAATCAAAGAGTCAAACAGTTAACCTATTACAAAAATCATTATATTTAGCAATTTTTAAGAAAAAGATGAAATTTGGAGAACTGATAAAAACAAAAGAGAATAAAAAGTTTATTTGAATTTTAATAACAAATAATGTAAGGATGTTTTGCAAAATACTCAAAATAGCATAAAAAAGTTAATAAACCAACTTTGCAGATTTCTCCAAATACCCTTTGTCAAGAGAGCTTGGAATGGAAAATTGGAAATTCCTCCAATGTTCAAATATGTGTAAGAATTCTTTACGGTCGAGTCTTTTAAGCCGAACCTTTTCCGTTCGGCCGGCGTCAATAGGTCGAGTTAAAATAATAATCCTGTAAGTACCACCAGGACAATATGGACAATATTTAATATGGACTGAAGGGAACGTGGAAAAATGTCCAAGACTTTCCAGAAATCCAGACGTGTTTTTACTACGTGGAGTATTGGCAGGATTCTCAGCAATTGGTCCACCTCGGAAGCTGAGAAGGGAAAGAATGAGGTGGTTTGGGAAGCTTCGCCTCCCTCAACTGTTCCGGACTTGCTGTGTGGTGGGTGGAAGAGTTGGATTCGTATGGGAATTTGTATGTCGATAATTCCCTTCTTCCGACTCGACAGGAGACACGAGCCAAGCAATAAATGTATTACATACATCAACTTACATACGTAAATACAATACACTCCACGCTTGCATTATAAAAAGCTTTTAATAGTTGATTCTCTTGGTCAATTCTTATAAACTTATACAGATAGGAAATGACATTTTGATGAGAGTATTTTTGTATTTTTGTATTAATGTATTTCTACATATTTTGTATACATTTTGTATATATAAAATATATTGTATAACTATATGTGCATAATGTGAATGCAGAGGGTTTTCCCAGTACCTTTTCTTTTGGTCCCTTTTGCTCACATTTGATTCCGGAAGCGAATGAACTCAAGACCAAGGTGGTTCTCTTACCACTTTGGCTCGAGCTTCAGGTAATCCACAACCAAAGAGCCAAAGGATAATCCCCCTCGAGAGATTCACCCAAAATGCGAAAACCCAGACGGGAAATGAAGATTTGCAGAGAAAAATGAGATTTATTAGAAATATAAACACAACCTTTTCATGTTCAGTTTCCTCCCTTCTTTTCATGATTATTTTGATAAAGTTCTTTGTAAACATTATTCAGAATTTCATACATTATGTTATAATATATACAGATTCGCATATGGTTATTCAGTAAATAAATATTTTAATATATTACATTTATGATACTGTATTATGTAGTAGTTACATTAAAATAATATGAACTTTCCGTTTCTTTTGTTGGGAGCAATTTGGTAAGAAGAATTGAGTTGTTTTTATATGCTTTAATCTTCACTTCCTTTTGTTCCTCACCGGAAGGTCATATGTGAGAAAAGTTTGTATGATCTTTGTTTGAAGCTGGTGGATACATACACATTTAATGGAGATTCAGCTCAAGGGGGAAGGAACAAGAGGAGATGGAAACCAATTTTTGGCAATTAGCTAATGCTTTTAGATCCCCATTTATTTGGATCGTGAGGTTTCTGGGGTTCATTGGTTGTATAAGAATATATTGACTCCGGTTTCAGTGAACGCTAAACTGTTTAGACATTTAGAAGTTTCAGAACCGAAGAATGTTTTTCGAACATTCTTTCCAATTTGCTCCTTGATGTAAATATATTTATGAGGTATATTTTGCTAAATAAATTATAAGTCCTTATCTGTTCGTGTTTAATGTGCTTAGAATTAATGTAGTCCAGGAAGAAAATGGCTGGATGGTTGAAAGTAATAATTATATATGGATGTATTTATCCAAAGTTCTCCTATGGTTTACTTCATGTGAGGAATTGAAATGCAGTTGATGAATTATGCATCCACACTCATTTGAGAAAATGAGACGTGTGCCAAAAAGTTGAATATTTTGATAAGACATGATGAGGTATAATTTATGAATTATAGGAATGAAGCCTTCCAAGTCCATTAGAAAATTACAATGCGTATTTATTTATTTAGTCCTTTGCCTTTATCTCTTAACTCTGTTTAGCTACATTACTTGTATGCAAATATGTATTAAAGTAAGTATTAACTAGAGTTATACACTTATTATTTTATTCATTGACTTGACTCATTGAACATAATATGTTTATCGCATTAATTTACTTTATGTATAAATATTTAATCACAACAAGTAAAAGTGTACAATGTCAAAATGAAATGAATTTATTATTAAACTATTAATATTTATGTATGAATGTATCATGTTTCATCGTTGACCTTGTCAAAATTTCCATCTAGTCAATTTTTTCCCAATAAGCTAAAAGTGAATTAACCTTTTGTATTTTGGCATATTTGTTTAAAATATTTCATAATAGTTTTATGTCAATGGACCACCTGAACTTTTAACTTTTAATGCGTATTTATGTATGAATGTATTCCAAGAAAATATTTGTTTCATTTAAAAGTTACCCTTTTCTCTTTTATTAGAAAAAGTTCAAACCTGTTTATTTTTAATACTCTTTTGTGGTTGCCTATTTTTATCAAATTGAAAAGTTGAGAAAAATAATCCATTTTTTTAAGAAATTGGAATTAGGGGATTGAAAAAGTGAATAGGATCTAAACTCGAATTGACACATCATTTCAACGGGAAATGAATCACGAATCCAATTTCATCATTACTTTGGGAAAATGAAAGAGGAGGATGAATTTAATCAATGTTTATTTATAGTGAATATGTTGAGATTTCTTTTGAATTCCCTTTATGATCTCATTACTTTCATTTTCCCCAGTAGATTCCAAGAACAAGGGATGTTTGGTTTGTTCGCATATTAAACCAATATTAAACCATATGATCTCTTTTACTTTTTTACAATCATCAAATTCCCCGTCTTGTTAAAATGAGGCATAAAAATAAATTTACGATCCCTTTGTTCCCATTTTCAGGATGAATCTTTCTCTTTGTATTTCGTGTTTGCTCAAACTGTGCATGCCACACTGCAAATCATTTCAGTTTTATTTCCTTAAATTGATTTGAGCTCAAATAGAAACAAGGCGTTAAAAGTCAATTTCTATGTTACCAATTTACTGGTTAAATCAAGTTGATAGCCAGAGTTAATTTCAATAATACGTGCATAAATTTTGTTTATTTGTGGCATATTATTCAATTTAAATTATCTTAGATCGTGATTGTAATTGCAATTTTGTTAAATTACAATAAATTATTACTTTTATCGATGTTATGAATTACGCAAAACTATTTTTTAACTCCGCTAATGACTATAATGATTAGTCTTTAAAAGTTTTTAAATGTCTGTCTATACAAATATTTGTTAAACAAATTAAATGCATTAAAAATGAGTCAATTGTACAAATAATCTTTATCCTTCTTTTAAAATTATTCCGTGCAGTGTCTAAATTATAATAAATTTGTTGTTCTCAGCTTATCAAATAATTCTAAATAACTCTATCAATTAGCCGTAAAGGAAAGGTACAAACTCTCATACGAAACTACACAAACTAAAAATATTTATCATTCCCATGTACATACATTTTAAGTACGTAGAGTATGTTAGACATATATTAGACATCGTACATATAATAGATATTAAAAGCATTTGGTTATATCCTTATATCTATCAATGAAATAACAATAATGAAATATCTCAATGGAATATTTTTGGTAAATGCGGAGCGTAATATTTATTATCTTCTTATCTCTAAAAGAAGCCAAGTTTGTTAAATATTAACATTGTTACGTATTGTGAGTATGAAAAGGAAAGTGGATGACCTTAATGAATAAAAGAAGCTGGATAACGTTCTCACTTACAGCTCTCATAAGACACGTTGAGTTATCATCCTCTTTTGATTAAATTATTAAATTATGTTTCAAATGGCTCAAATGAGGGTTCGTTGGGATGTTCAAGACAACTCTTGGAATTAATTATTCAGACAGACCCTACACCTTTTCCCAACTTTTTATTCACAACTCATTCAAGCTAAATTAATAATTTATCTTTTAAATGAATGGGATTGAAGTCCAGTGGAATCGTAGAAACTTACAGTAGAAGGAAACAGAATTCCAAATGACCCAAAGCCAACAATAAAAGAATTGTGAAGTGAGGGAATAATTAATTTATTCTTTTCAATTCATTGCAGATGAAGATAATGATAGAAATCCAAAGGGCAGGCCAGCTTCGCTTCAGACCATGGGACTCGCAAGGATAATTTGTTCATTTCTCATACCTTTAATTAATTGGAATCTGAAGGTTGAAAATCCTTTTCTCCCCAATCTTCATACAATCTTGTCCTCAAAGGTAAAAATGTAGTCAAAATGTGAAGGATTAACCTTTAATGGTATTTTAATCTTGTTTGATCCATGCAGATTCCTAGAAATAATCATAAATGCACACTAACAAATAAAAATACTTGGGTTATTTTTCAGATTAGAGAAATTTCAAGGTATAAAAATATCATTTTCAATAGAAATGTTTGTTGATTTATTGGGGATTTGTTAGTTGAGTTAAGAACCTTATGGTCTTAATCTCTTAATATTGATTATTCTCCTAATATTTATGGGAAATGTCAGGATGTTAAGAGCCATCAATTAAAGTTCATTTACACTTGCCGAACCGAATTGGTAAACAAGATGCTTCCTTAAAGAACGTTATTAGAACTGTCATGTTTGAAAGGACTAGATTTAGAATCTGGCTGCAAAAGGAGGAAGTAGAAAAATATTATTTTATAAAGGGCTATTTCCATAATATACACATTTAATAAATTCCATTCTTTATCTTACATCAAAAATTCTTCTTTGAGTGTTATAATACGCAGAATTAAATATCATGAACATGATGAAAATGCATAAACACGACAAGATCCAATTACTTTATAAAACCCAACAACATCACTTATAAATACTTATACACATTGTACAAGTAGGTAAGTATTACCAATATATGTATGGTATATGTACTATTTGAATAATAACAACTAGGCAGAAATAAATGCATAGGTTTTACTAACCCTAAATATACAATATTTATCATAAAGAATCTTAACATAAAAAACTTGTTCATAATTTTGATACTTTTATATTCAAAAGCATGATTTATGGGTATCTGTTTACAAGATCTAAGTAAAGGTTGAATTTATAATAAACCAAGATTTGACAAAAATAAATTCTTTGGAGGATTTTAAAAAAGTTGAGTTCAAAGGTCTTCACTTTTTATTAACATGTTTTTTATCAAGATGAGCGGAAGTAAAAAATTTGACCGAATGATCCAATAAATTGAAAAATGCGACAGCTGAGGATATAGACACTATAGGAGCTATAATTGAGTCACGAGGCCAAATGTCGGTAATAATAATCTACGCGGGGAACATACCTTTAACCAATTTAATTATATACACATTCGAATCTAAAGATTGGAAATGTTAGCAATTAAGTAAACCAGAAGTTCCTATAAAATAAAGAAGTTAATATTGAATATTTAGTAAGTTTGTATAGTGCGTCAGTATAAGCATTTATTCATTCAGTTGAATAGAGAATTCATTCATGATCTTCCTTCAGTTGTGGGCAATTCGTCTTGGAAAAAGTAAACTTGAAAACTTGTCATATTCTTGGAGCATAAACTTAATTGAGGTTGAGGACTCAATGAAGTTGAAGTTTAATAAGCTGTTCCATCTCCCTTTGAAAACCTTCATAATTAGCATTGAACATAAACTTGGACTTGATCATGTTGGCAGTCCACTTGAGATATGAAAAGGTAAACAAGGAGGGGAATCAACATAATTACACGCACAAAACCTTCCTTTCATCAAACACTCCATGAATTATCGATCAACTTTCAAACTAATTACTCGTCTCATCAAACCACACAACACTACTTCTGAATATTCAACATAAAGATAATAAAGAGGAAATGAAATTTTGATGTAATAAACTAATAACTGACATAACAATCACGATCATACATAATTTTTACGAGTGCAATAGAATTAAATAATAATTTTTTATAATCACAACAATCACAGATTGGAAAAAATGACACGTGTAAATGAGGATGTTAAAAAAATATTTACATAATCGTTAATGAGATTTATCATTAACACTTGTTCATTCTCCGGAAGGGAAGCGGAAGTAAATTGATAAAAAATCAATTATAACGGAACAATGAGACTTGGCTAAAATTCCTAATAATTTGATCTTGATTGAACTGCATACTATGTATTTTTGGTACATGTTCCCATTTATACATATCTAAATATCTACATTTTTATAACAGCAATATTTTTATATTAGGGTTAAATAATATGGAGGTGTTTAATGTGGCGTCGGAAGAAAACAATGAGTTTGATATCCTTAAAATGTTCAATCTCGTCTTGTAGCAATTATGAGTCGAGGTGATCTCTTTTATCTTTCTAACCTTATTATCACACATATGAACAACAACCTTTGGAGCTCATTGTGAAAATGAAAGATATTCAAAGTGACATGTGTTGGGTAAACGGCCCAAAGAGCCGTCGGTTCTTCTGTTAAGGAAATATTAAAAAGGGCCATTCATTTATTTGTAATCAATTGATCCTTAACATTGAAGAATGGGATTAGGAAATGCGTCTTATCAAAAGGGACAATAAATGCATGATGGATAATTGATGTTGGGACAAGGGTAAATGAAAGGGAGGGAGTGGAGTTAGTGTAATAATGTACTTAGAGTTAAAGTGGTTTTATGACCGTTCTTTACGACATGGAGAGTAAACTTGAAAAGATGAATTATAATCCACCTGAAGGGATGAAAGATGCTAATTAGCCCTAGATGAGATTGGATGATCAAATCCTCCTACAACACTCTTTTCCTTCCTCCTTCCATTTCCGGATTGTGTGGGAGATCCACGTGGGATCAGACCCAAATTCGGCCAAACTTCCATTACCGTTTTTGGAAGTAAATCCTTAAGCTGTCCATTATCTCCTATACTTCTTAACATTTAAAATACATTTAATTACATATTTTACGAGTACTCATATTTTACAATTTATTAGTTCATTGTGATCATAGGTCCATACACATACAGTCACATACCATACTGTATTAAAAAAATAACAATATCCTTATTGCAATAAGACCTACCATATGTCGGTGTGCTATATTGTACGTATTGGTGTATTAATATTGGATTATAAATTGGCTATTACATATTCTCATTATGTCAGACAATGCATTTTGTATAAAAAAAGAGGATAATGAGAAGATTTATTTCCCTTGTCTTGTTAAATGGTCCTCTGATACTTTTGCACTCGCCGCTACCTTTTCTTTTGTTATCTCACATACGCTACTTTATTATCTTTGACCATTCTTTTATTTTATAAAGGGCATGAGGAGAATTTGAGTAAATTTATGACCACTTTAAATCCATTTCCACCTTTCTATCAACTTCCAATTTGTACAAGAAGTGTGAATGATTTGTGGGATCTGAAAAAACTGAGATTCAAAGAGAAAACTGGGACAAGGTCGGAGAAGCCTTTTAAATATAAAAGAATTATTGGAGAAGGGAAAAGGGACCAGAAGAATTCATATCCGGCACTCGATGCATCTCTTTCTTACACACATCTCTTTCTTAACGTCTCTCCCATGTTCCATTCTTCCGCTCTTGCACTCCTCCTTGCTATTGTTTGTCTGCTCTTATGATTGCTAAGGTGTAATAAGTTAAGGTGAACATATTAAGCATATCGGATAGACAGACGTTTGTTCATAATAAGGATGAGCTTTGCCCTTTCTGTTTCTGTCACCACCTTGAGTGACCATCAAGAGTTCTCCACAAGGACAACTCCTAACCCATCATCATTGTCTTTACAGTAGTTCTATCGTTCTACTGAGGATGAATTACAACATGTTTTACAGTAGAGCTTTGAAACATTTAAACATTTCCATCATCATGAAGATTCTTCATAGGAATTCATTATGATTCTTCTTTGCGATTCTTGGTGTGAATTTAAGAAATTGATAGAGATAGGGTCGTTATGACCTTTGAAAAATAAACCGACATCATCTTGGAAGTTGAGGAACATTTGTTTGCGCGTCTCAGTTCTTCATCGGCTCCATCGGCAAAAAACCACCTTCACCTATTTCTGTCGATATTAAATGGGTCATCTTGTAGTCCTTCCATAATGAAATTGAACCCAATGCCTTCCGAATATCATTTAACTCTCATCGTTGTTCTTACTCTACATACCGCATTTAATGGTTTCTTGGTCCATATTGAAAGCATCTTTCCCTCACCTTACCGTTTAACTCCGTTTAACTAAACGCTTAAAACGTTTAACTTCAAGTTGAATGTTTTGCTTTAATGCTTACTAAACTCAATGTTGAATCTTTAAACTCCGTGTTAAAAACATAAGATTCCTTTGTATTGCCTCATCAAGTTAAATGATAAATATCGTTCGTAGGCAATAACTTTAGCTATTTGATTACAAGATACATAAAATGAAGCAATTTGCCTGATCTTGTACTATTTACACTGTTTATGTGTGAGAAACATTGCACGCATTTATTGGGCATTCATCACTTGGTTATTATTATGAGGTTGGTTGGAATTCTAATTAAGAAACGTGTTGTATGGGCGGATTCCATAAATAAAAGGGCTTGTCTGGGGTTTAAAGACTGGAATGAAAATACAATAGTTACCTAATTTCCAATAGTTGTGAAGTTTGGAACATAATGGCAAGTTCACTGTTTTCAAATTCGGGGCAATGTTTTATTACGATCCTGATTATTCTTATTGCATTTGCATCTTCTTCGTGTTGAATTGGGTGTCAGTGGGTTAAGCATTTATTTTAGTCATTTCGGATCAAAGTAGGGTAAAGCAATACGCATTAAACATTTCTTCGTTTTATATGCATTTGCGAGGAGAATAAAAGTCATCGTAAAATTAAGACTTCAAGTCATCCAAGAATATTGGGAAACGGCCAAATTGAATTAACCTCAAGCCCATATGTGCGTCTTCCGCTATTTGGATGGTTTTGCGAAATAAATAATCTTTGTTTGACTATTGGAATTAGAGATTGAAAGATTGAAACATGTTTACATAATATTTTCTTTTTAGATATCAAACCCGCTAATTTATTCACAAGTTGAACAGAAATTGAACATGATAAACTTTTAAAAGGTTTATTCATTCCAATATAGTGAAAGTGAAAATAAGCTTTTTCATAGGATTGAATATTATTAAAATGATATGAATATTTTTAATATGTAATTACAAGAATTCGAAAAGTCGGAAAACATTTTTAATAAAAAGGAAAATTAAAAGAAAATGAGCTATCCTTATTAGGATACAAATACTAATATAATTATACAAGACAGTTTGTATATAATTGAAGTACGCATTAATGAAAGTTAATAAAAAATCAAATAAATTGTGTCTTTAAATGTCTTTAGTTTACTTATTCAAACATTTATTTATGACTAATATAAATATGATACATGAAGTAATCATTATTGTTTTTTAATAAAAGTAACATAACTTTATTGTATATTTTACAATTACAATATAAGTATTTTTAAATTTTAAATAAGTCTTGTAGTATCTTATCATATAACAAGGTAGCTACATTACATAAATGCGTATTTTATTAAAAATTATTTTACGTAAAATTATGTCATGTTAAGATTTCTTCAACTTCCCATATTTCTTTTTGATATTATTTTTTGCTAATTGAATTACTGAGGCAGGTTCTTTGTTCACTGTTTGATTCGACCCACAATTACACCAAGGAGTGAGTTGAGTATTACAGGCTAGCTTTACATTTAAAACTACAACCGGACTTGTGTCAATTGTCAAATGTGATATAGAGAGAAGCGTATAATCTACATTGTCAAGACCAGTGAGGCGATCTCTTCTCCGTGTTTTATTATATTGATCAAAACACCTTGTCATATCTCTTGGACGTTTTTTAACACTATGGGTGTGTCGAAATGTATCCGTTTTCCCTGTATTGATCCCTGTCGGTCTTTTTACCTGAAAAAATTATAGATTTTAATTTAATATAACGAATCATCTGAATTTAATGAAAATGAATATTAAGAACATTATTTTGTTAATTATATATAAAAATCATACCTGAATGTTATTCTGTTTCAGTCGAACATAAAACTCATCGTCTTCCAATCCCCATCCCCAGTAGACATTACTCATTCCGTTTACGAGACGGAAATTATGTACAGAAATAGCTAATATTCCTCCAATGAAAGTAGGATAATCGTATTTTGGATGGAGTCCTGGAGCGGCGATGTGAACGACGGAATTGTCAACAGGGAATTCATAAGGAAGGTGCTGGTTGAGAGGTAAAAGGTCAACGTCATGCATTACAATGTAATCGACCTTTGACTTCCCTTCATCTCTTGATTCGTGAGTGGTGGCAAAGTGAAAGCCGACGTTTATTAAAGAGGCTCGATTGAACCGATAAGTATCCACCTTTGAAATTCAAATTACAAACTCCATTAATAATAATAAATATTTAACTATTATACACATTATTATAAGTTTTTATTATATAGTTAGATTAGAGAGATTAGATCCTAGATCATTTTAAAGTGTTAACTATGTAGTTTTAAACTGATATTAAACTAAATAATTTTAAAATAACCAAAAAGGTCCTTTACCTGATTTACAACGATGATTTCGTGAGTAATTCCTTTGTGCAAAAGATGTCTGTGGATGTATGGAGCAAAGACGAGAAGTTCTTCGAACCTTTCTCTAAAAGGAACGATTATTGCTAAATGATGACCTTCGTTGACATTTTCGTTATTGAGTTTTCCTACATTACCTCTCGGCTTCTCATCCTCTGTAGAATCAAAAAAATCAAAATGAATTAAACCATATAAATAATTTAATTTTATAGATTTTTTAACGATTTATAAATTAAAGATGGTTAGATTTTTAATAATTTCGAAAATTCAGTTTGGGAAGAAGATAGGATAGGACTACTTTGTTTGGTAGGTACCATATATTATTTATTATAAGAATTAATGATCATTGATCACCTTTATGGTTTGAAAATGACGTTCCAATGTAAAGTGCCAAAATGAAACAGAAGCAGACGGCTCCCATAAAAAATTTCTTGATATTTCCAGATCCGAATCTCCATTTTGCCATTTACTTTTAGACTTTTCTAAAGAATTAAAATAAATAACATGATTATAACGCCAAATTAACACCAATAAAAGAAAATCAGAACTTTCTGTAAAATCACCATAAATGTACCAATTTATCTGGAGCCCATTTTCAAAATCATATAACTAATATTTATCTATATTTTATATATCAATATTTATATAAATCTCAGCATTCGTTAAACTTTCCAATGCTTTATTTATTTATTAGAATTATCTTACTTGCTCTTATCTTCGTTATTCGGCTCATGACACTTGTTTCCGGCTTACATTCTGTGAGGGAAAGAATTATCCAAATTATGATAAGCTCTTCATACTTAATATCCAAATCAATCAATTGTAAATAGAAGAAAACTTTACCCTTTAACAAAATTAAACAAGTTATTAATAATTATTTATTACAATTACCAAATAGATTTTAAGGTCATTCCAAGGAGCGGCGTTAAAGTTCTTGGTGTGGAATCAGCTGAGGACAAAAGAAATAAAAAATATTTCTAGTAGAAGTTGCAGACAGATCTTAAATTGGATTATAGTAAAAGTTATATAACAAATTATAAGTTACTGTTTTAGATTTTTTCAAGAAATAGGAAGAGTTCTGTTGGTTTACTTTACTGTTACGTCGACCGCCCTATACATCATATGGTAGGAGTTGGTATAAAACTCATACTTATATTGCAGATTTATTATATGGCAGAATACACAGAGAGCTACAGGCGGAGAATTTCCATTCCCACATCTGATTTCTCATTCTGCTGTCACCCGACTCAGCTTGTGTCAAAAAATTCATTTCGTCTCGTTTAAAGAGGTAATTAAAGGATTTTTAATAATCTTTAGAAAAAATTAATTTATTTTACTTCTATTTTTACAATTATAAGGATCAATAAACATAAGTGTGGTGGTAAATTGTCCATTAAACTATTAGACATTTGGGTATAAATGTAAACCATATTTCAAAGCGTGGGATGAGTCTACCATTGTAATTATATTAGAGTATTAAATTTCTCTTTCTTGTTTCTAATAATATCTGATTACACGATTGCTGGATCATCACAATGCAATTGGTTAATAATATTAACAAATAACATGGATGATTCATCTGTTGTTATAGTTTATTAAAACTTTAACGCCTCTAAAGTTCGTTCACTTCTCTTAATAATAATTCAAGTTCGCGTATTGCAATTTTTAATTTGTATTCGTATTAAAACAACGTTCATAGTTATTTGAAATAATCAAAGGATCTAACAGTGTGATCTCGTTGTCAGAGTCAAAGAATATCTTGAAGTATTGTAAGAAATTAATTAAAGTTGAATAGCTCGATAATTGGAAAACGCATGGTTTTAATCTTATTTCATCGAAGGGGGTTAAACATTTAATCAATCATTTATTTATCAATCTAAATGTAAGTACTTAAGCAAAGTATTGAATGTCAAATGGATTGAATTAACGACTTAACCACTAGACCACTTCCTTAAAAGATAGATATATTTTTAGCCGTATAAGGAAATCAAATTATTAAATCTAAACTGAAACAATAATATAAAATTGAGAGTAGTAAATTGAGAATAGTACGAGAATACAATGGAATTTATTCGATGAGAATAAAATCGAATTCGAAGCTGCTACTGATTTCTGAATTTATAAATCTTACTCACATTCAATGTGATTATAATTATAAACAAAATTTTTATTACCATATATTGAACATGACAGGTCGACCGTGAATATTTCAAATTATCTTTTGTAATATAGAGTACATTATATCCTCTTTATCAGACATATCATAAAATTAACTAAAAAGTAAATCGTAATATCGCAATAATTCCAGAGAGAATTGAACGAATATTTTGATAAAAGATAAAGAGGAACCTATCGCAGAAGCATGTGACAAGGTGAGAAAAATACTTATTATTCATTTTAACTCTACTTTCAGATCCACCTGAAAATTAATGAGTTCTACCTGTGGTGGTGAACATTATCTCCACGGCTCAACCTCGCATTACGTCAATTGGGGAGCGATTCATCAATAGAGGTGTTGGGGCTTAAATCACCTCGTCTGACATTGGACATGAGAGTGGGCGAGTGCGTTTGAGTTAAACTAGTGAGGAATCCATTAGGTAAATTCCCAATTCTAAATATTAAATTACAATTAAATGTTCCCAAAAAATCGTCTGCTTGCACCCTTCCGTGCTTCTCACCCTCGCCACTAAAGTTTGAGTGTTGGCCCTTCGATGAAAAGACAAACAGTGTCGACGATCCGACTCGAGCCTGTCGTCAGTTCATACTCGGGCATCAACATGGCCTCTACATCCGGACGGGACTCGGTTGTGACTGTGGATTCCCGGGCTTCGCTCGTCGGAGCCCCGCAGCCAAAACGACCGGGAAACGAAAAGGCTCCACTTTTGTCACAACGAAGACTCTTCAGGAGCCTTGGAGGTTTCGCAAACGGGCTCTCAAGTTCCTTATCCGGCGGGACGACACCGGATTCGACGGGATATACAGAATTTGGAAGTAGCGGGACGTCGATGGGTGGATCTCATAGAACGCTGGGGACATTCGCTGGTGTCTTTTGTCCCGTGGCCCTTTCAATGTTCAGTGCTCTTCTGTTCCTCCGAGTTGGATTTATTGTCGGAAATGCCGGGCTGGTCCAAACACTCATTCAGTTCTTAATCGCTTATGCGATCTTAACCTTCACGGTCTTCTCCATTTGTAAGTTTAAATTTTAAAACTTTTGATTTAAGTACTTTGATTCCATATATAAAAACAATATTTTATCAATTTATTCTTGTAAGTCAAAATGATCTCAAAAGATGATTTCTAATGTCACCATAATCTCGATTGCATAATCATTGAATATATTATAGAGTAATTATCTTTATATTATAGGTGCCATTTCTACAAATGGAGCAGTTGAAGGTGGAGGAGCATATTGTAAGTTACTTAAATTCAAAAATTAATTAATTAAGTTAGGTATTATGTATATTTAATAGTCTTGATTTGATATTGTTTAGTTATGATATCAAGAACTTTGGGACCTGAATTCGGCGGAGCGATTGGAGCTTTATTCATATTTGCAAATATTGTATCATCTGCACTCTACATTACTGGTTGTGTGGAAGGAATTGTGGACAATTTCGGAGACTCAGGGTTGATTGTCGGAGAAGGGAATTTGGGGATTCCGAATGGGCGATGGTGGAGATTTCTCTATTGCACTCTTATCAATCTACTCAATGGATTGGTTTGTCTCGTTGGTGCGAGTCTCTTTGCGAAGACGTCAGTGATAATTTTAACCGTTGTTGGGATTTCTCTGATAAGCGTATTTGCGAGCTATTTTCAACCTGGAGTCATTGAGGTACTTACACAAAAATTTTAATTAAATACTCAAATCACCTCAAATCTAATGCTTGTAAAAAAACACTTCAAAGTTTAATAACTCGGCTCTTTTCAGGTTTTGATCCCAGATGGAAATCCTTTAACGAAAAACACAACATTGACACACAATGGAACAATTCATTTGACGGCTAATTTCACTGGATTTTCTGGAACAACTTTTTCAGAAAACTTTAACAGCAATTATGGACCCGATTACACCGCAGATGGAGATATTGTTAACTTTGCTGTTGTATTTGGTGTGTTGTTTTCTGGTGTTACTGGAATTATGGCTGGAGCAAACATGTCAGGTAAAAAACAGAATTTAATTATTAATTGAGATCTGAGATAGTTCTAGATTTGTTTGATAAGTATTATTGGAATAAGATTAACTAATAATTAAATTGTTTAGGAGAACTCAAGAATCCTGGAAAGAGCATTCCGCATGGAACTCTCTCTGCTGTTGCATTCACATTTGTCGTTTATCTTGCCTTGTCAACTTTGACCGCAGCGACGTGTTCCAGCTATCTACTTACAAATAATTACATTTTCATGATGGGCATCAACTTATGGTTTCCATTTGTGACCGTTGGAATAATGACGGCAACTTTCTCAGCATCTCTTAGTAATTTAATTGGGTCGAGCAGAGTTCTCGAAGCCGTTGCAAAAGATGATATTTTTGGTAAATATTTCTTAGTAATCAATTATTTAACCAATTGCAATTTTGATTTCAATTTTATATTAAAATAATTCTTTTCTTTGTATTTTTAGGTTCAGTATTACGATTTGTCACAAAAGGAACATCCAGTTCTGGGAATCCAGTTGCTGCAGTTGTCGTTGCATTTGTTCTTGTTGAAATGTTCCTTCTTATTGGTTCATTGAACGTCATCGCCCAGTTGAATTCAGTTTTGTTTCTTCTCTCTTATTTTGCCATGAACTTGGCTTGTCTTGGACTTGAACTCGCTTCTGCTCCAAACTTTCGGTAATAAATATTTTTCTAATTTAAACTTTTAAAAACTATACTTTCTTTAACCTTAAATTAATCACTAAATTCTTCCCCTATTTAAATATTGATTTATTTTTATTAATTAAATCGTATTTTTATTTACAGTCCGGCCTTTAAGTACTTTTCTTCTCACACTGCATTCATTGGAATGGTTGGAACTCTGATCATGATGTTCATCATTAATGCAATCTACGCTTCCATTTCAATCATTGTTTGTCTCCTCCTCGTCATTCTTCTTCACTTGGCCTCCCCGTCAAAAAGCGCCAATTGGGGTTCAATTAGTCAAGCTCTCATTTTCCATCAAGTGCGAAAATATCTCTTATTGCTCGATTCAAGAAAGGATCATGTCAAGTTTTGGCGTATGTTTGAAATCAAATTTAACTACTAATGTCTTATCTAATGTTTCTCCAATATAATTTTTAATAATCTTTTAGGACCCCAAATGCTTTTACTCGTTGCAAACCCAAGATCCGCTTGTCCGTTGATTGATTTCGTAAATGATTTGAAGAAGAGTGGTCTTTACGTCCTCGCAAATGTTAAAGTAATTTGTTATAAATTTATTTAAAATAATATTACATAAGTTATTACATATCATACTCAAGTGTACCATATTTATCTAAATACTAATATACAAATTCGGAAAATATCTCATAATTGGATTTAAAATATTTCATCTTAATAACTTTTAAGGTTGGAGATTTTGATTCGTTTGATTCTGATCCGGCGCTGGACTTGTATCCGAAATGGCTTAGTCTCATCGACCATTTGAGAGTGAAGGCATTTATTGAGCTGACTGTGGCGAGGTCGGTGAGAGAAGGAATGCATCATCTCATTCGGATCTCCGGACTCGGTGCTATGAGACCCAATACGATTGTCTTGGGATTTTTGGACGACTCAAAACCTGTGGATTTCTTTGATGGCCCAAGCGTCCCTTACCATTTCAAAACGGATAAGTTTGGAGATTCCTTCGAACTTAGATCAAACAGCGACTCACGAATTCCAGTCGACGAATATGTGGAAATGATCAAAGATATTATCAAGATGAGCAAAAATACTTGTATTTGTCGAAATATGGCTCTTTTGGATAAACAAGCAATTTCAAGGTATTAAATTTCATTAGATTTGATTTTATTCCAAATCTAGAATTCAATTTCATCTGTGTTATATTATACTCATTTTTTCTTATTTTACAGAAATAGAAATCTTCATATCGATGTTTGGCCAATGAATTTCTTTTCTGGGGATCCCAATAGTTTGATGGACCCAACAAGTCTTTTCCAACTCCAACTTGCATGCATTTTGAACATGGTAAATTGAACATTCTTAATTGATTTCTTAATACTAGTATTACTAACATTAGTTCTTACACTAGTAATACTTATATATTTCATTTAATATTTATGGATTTCATTTTAATTGCTTATCAAAGGTATCAGCATGGAAGAATCTAACTTTGAGAGTTTTCCTCTGTTCGACGATCAATTCAACTGAATCGGCAAATCGCGAGGCTCAGCTGAAAGAAATGTTGCATGTTATGAGAATCAAAGCGAGGATCGTCGTTGTTCCTTGGGATAATGTTTTGAGCATTCAATTACCACAAGGATTCCCTGAAGATAAACCCAACGTCACGGAATCAGAACCCCAATGGCCGCTTTCCACCATTTCTCCAAATTACATTCAAAGGTGAGATTTTAATTTACTTTTATGGAATTTATTGAATGATATCAGTTAATGATTTTACCAAAAATAGTTTGAACATTGTTTTTTGAACATGAATAATATTTGTATGCTATTGTTAATCATTTCAGTGTTAACGCATTGATTCGGGAACATTCGGTGTGCACTGCTGTGACTTTCTTAACATTGCCAGAACCGCCAATTTCTTCTTCAGATTACGTGACATACTTCAAACACCTCACTCAATTGTCCGACAGCCTTGGCCCTATTGTTTTAACGCACGGAATTAGTCCAGTTACATCTACGACAATTTAAAAAGAAGAAATTAAAATGTTAACGAATTCCATTCAGGGTCATTCCGTCATTTTGATAAAATAGCAAACTTACATTCACTATGTAAAATATTAACCTACTATACATAGGTAAATAACTATTATTATAAAAGGTTAAAATCAAATATTAATTTTTGTTCAGTAGGAATTTAGCAAGAATTGTTTCTTATATTTATTGAATGAAACTTATTTGGAGGATTTATGGTTTGATTAATATGAGAGATATTGTCAAAAGAAATCTCAATTTCAATGTAAACTCTTGGATGAATTGAACAGGGTTTTAATTGAATTCGAATACCAAACGTTATAAATATTTATTAATACTCGATTAATTATTAATTATTATGGTATATAACCGGTATAAACATTTCATAATTAGTAACTTTGATATTGTACATTGTCGAATATATCTTTGTAAATAGACAAAAAATGTATTTCTATGTTACATCTACTTAAAGGTAATATCATTAAAATCATTAATATTAATAATATCGTCGCAATTCGAAATATCAATAATGTTGAACACAAAATATAATACAAAGATATCAACTATTGAACTTCTAATATTCACAATAACAAACTTACATTTTTTGTAAATGTTTACAAATATTGCAAGGAGTAAAACTATTCAAACCATGTTAATAGAGTAGATATTTATAACATATTACTTTAAGTTAGCAGCACCAATAAATAAAAACTAATAACAATAACATAAAGCTAGGGATAATTTGAAAAAGATTTTCTTTTCTTTACTGTGATACTTCTGAGGAATTTGTAAATGGGTGTAATTACAAATCTAATTATCGATTAATAGATTGACCACGCAATTAGATCATCAAAGGTACTAAAATAAATGAACTTTGCTTTAACAATCTAGTAATTTTGTTCTTTTTTATCATACACACTAAACACAATAAACTAAACGTAAAATTCGTTAACATTTAATATTATTATATTATATTGAACAATTTAAGGGGCATAATTGTTACTAATTACGATAATAACAACCATTAGCATTATATGAAAAGAGATCAAGAAATTAAAGAATAAACTCTAAAAGACACATGAATTGTTTTTAAAGTTTACAAAGATAAGTTTTTTTTGAATCAATTAGTTAATAGTTGTAATTTCAATTTCAGATATAAATTCTCATATTAAATGAATTTTCGTCAAATGAACTTTTAAATCGTGATTCGAAGAATAAGCTTTGGTACATCCTTCTATTGTACATGTATATTTCTTTTCTCCCTTATGTCTGCGATGATGATCTTCCAATTTTATTTTTCTTGAAAAGCTTTTCCCACAAATCTCGCAAATCTAAAATGAACAAAAACAAGTGAATAAAAATTTTGGTTCTATTCTACAATAAAAATATGGGATCTATTATAAATAAGATGAACGATTTTCATTAAAAAGTAATTTGTAAAAAATAATATGTGGCTAATTTAGTTTTCCTAAATTAGTCTCATTGTTGTTCAAATGATCTTCATTTAAAATAAAACTTACAAATGATTTTTCTCCTGTATGAACAACTTGATGAAATTTCAATTTGTCTTTCCGTGTGAAAATCTTAGGGCAAAACTGGCAAGGAAATTTTTTTTCGCCTGAGTGCGAATGTTCAATGTGAAATGAGAGAGACGCTTGAGTGGAAAATCTGTGACCGCAAAACTGGCAGAGGAAATTCCTTTCTAATTCGTGGTCCTTTATCCTGAAATGTCAATTTCAAAAGTTTATTTATTGTTAATTATTGAGATAATGAATTCAGATGATCTAAAAAAATTACCAGATAAATTGATATAATAAATAGTTAATTGTAAAACTAAAACAGATTTTAACGAACCTATGATTTGTCAAATGAATTTGTTTTTGGAAAGTTTTCTCACACAAGTCACATTGGTGAATAACTTTCTTTGATTCTCCATGTTTCATTTTGTGCTTTTGAAGTGAACACTTGTGTTTAAAGGAGTGCCCACATTCGTTGCAAATGAAACTTGCTACTGCGGCATGTTCCTCCTTTTTATGTCGATTGAGAGTTCTGAGCGAGTTGAAGACCGTTTGAGAAATCTCAGTCCCAGTCGTACAAAGTTCACAATAGTAAGGCCCTGAGTCTGAGCATTTAGGAAAATGAACGGAGATTCTGCTGAAGACACGAAATTCTTCCATACAAATGCTGCAAATGAATTTCTTCTGTTCTCGTAAAATTGAAATATCTTTAATGATAAACGGATGAAGATCTTCGTCCTATAACAAATTGTTTAATTTTTATATTAAATAAATATTAAATTGTTTCATTATAGTTCTAAAATAATTGATTAATTATTATACAGTTCTTTATAGGTAGATAACTCACCGTAGATTCTCCTTTAACGCACTGATGATTATCAAAATCGGCATTGGTTCTGAAAACATAATTACATTTATCGCAGAATAAAAATGGCAAAGATTCTGTCTCGGTTGATTCGCTATTCTCAATACTATCATTTTCTTTTTCGTTTCCCAATTCAAATGGAGATTCCATTGGAGGTAAATTGTTCAAATCCCCTTCATTATTCGAGGAAGTCAAACCGGAAATTAAAGAGTTGAAAGGCGATTCAAGTTGCTGGATAGGGATGTTGAACAAATCTTCACAAGTTGCTCCATTGGTCGAAGAGGCAAATAAACTTTGAACAGATTCATCAGCCATGCCCGAACTTTGGCACAAGTCATTCGATGGTAAAATATTTTGGTAATCCATTTGAGTATTCTTGGTGAAAAAAGAATCTTGAACTTGAATGCATCTATTTAGGAAATCATTTTCTGATGAGTAGGAAGCTTGTACTGATTGACCAACCCCTTCAGCATTGAGGACTTCTTCACAAAATTGAATCCCAGCATCTTCTAAATTAATCGTTTCGAAATCCTGGCCAAATGACTTATTATTAGAGAGGAAATTAAGAGAATCTCTGTCAGAGAAAGAGTCGATTTCGACTCCACCAGTCAACTTTGAATTAATCCGAGATTCGTAATTCCCATTCGTCCCAACATCATCGGTGAGGCTGAGCGACCATTCTTGTCTGAGAACAACATTGAGGGTTGAGATATTGCTAATGAGTTGATTGAGGATGAAAGAGAATTCCTTGCGGAATGACGAGCTGGAATTGGGGAGATATTCCTTGAGCCGATAGTTGTAAACTAAATTGTCGAACACGTCCATTTTACCAGCCTAGAAATAAAAAAAATCAATTAATCAACAATTCTTCACTATAATAATTAAAATATTTATGGACAAGGAGATGTCTTAATCCTTTGATTATCTATTGTAGATAAGATAATTTCTTATTTATATAAAAAAATTAAAATGGTTTATTAGACCTTTCTCTAACCAGCTTTATCATTACTATTAAAATCAGCAATAAAATCCTATAATATTTGTATTTATAAACTTATTTACAGTATTTGGGTTAAAAAGTTTAGCAAAAATAGAATCCCTTCTTGGAAAGGTCCAAGAAGGGATTCTATTTTAACTCCTCGTCATAAATAATTCAGAGAACAATAAACAATAGTTTTATTGTCAGTTTTAAAATTCAATGAGAGTCAACCTATCCTCTAGTCAAAGACTATTTTTCCTTTTTTCCTACTCATTTCTTTTTATCAATTATTTAACGCTTGTTAAAGATAATCGCAATCACAATAAAATTAGATCATAGTGAATATTAGACCAAAATAAATAGAACGTGTACCTCTCTCAAGAAGTCTTCAAATTGTAGAAAAATAGAAGTCAACACAGATTCCTGAGGCATTTTGAAAGATCTTTAAAGTTTCCTAGTGTTTATTTTTTAAACTCCTCCATTGAAGCTCAGAGTTCTGTTTAAGTGATCCTTGACATTAACCTTGTCTTTCTCACCCCCACCCGGAGATGTTAATTGTTGAAAGGTTTAAGAGACTTTTAAATAACTCCAATTGACAGAGTGCAGATGAAAGGAAACAAGGGGGGAGTTGTGCAAAAGTATAGGAATTAAATATAAGGAAAGCCATCTGCAGCTTTCTATCCCCTAACATATGATTCATATTTAGGGGATTTATGTCCTATGGGCATATCTCCTCCCATTGGTCATACAGCTAATGTTTTATTTTAACATGGGGTTGTATGGGGAACGGAGATAGGGAAAGGGCCGTTGTCGCAGAAGCGGCCCAACTCACACATGATCCCAACTCCACTGCGCCCACATTTGAAGCCCCGACCTCTTACCTGCCCACCGTTCAAGCACCGCCTGTCATTGTCATCACCTCATCAACAGAATCAACTCTGCCGTAAGTCACTTCCTCATTTTATTCACCTGGGTCAGCCTAATTAAATAACCTACTAATAGTAATTTACAAAGGCAGGCCCGGGTTGGTTTTGGGAAGAGTCTGTGATGAAGTTGGTAAAAGGTCTGAAGGGAACCACCGGAGAAGATTTTTAGCCCCTGTTTACATCCAATCCCCGCCCTCGCCCGGATCGAATTAACCATTTTAACCGCTTTCAAAATGTCCCTTCTTAGCCACTGGTTCACCATTTTACCATATGGGAATTGGACAGAGAAGGGGAAATTAAGGAATTAATTAAGATTCATCTTGCTACTTATCCTCCTTTCGATACGCTCCTCTGAGTGAGATCATTTCGAGGAGTCATATAAAGGAGGAAAATTAAAGGAAAATTATGGGAGATTGGCTATCTCTTGTTTGAGCTTTAATTCATCTGCATCGTCATTTGTGACTATGATGCGATGAGGGACTCAATTTTCATATAGAGAGTGAGAAGGGAGTGGTTGTTTCAGACCGGGCTGAATCGGGGTTTCGGTGGAGCAGCGAGGCTGAGTCGACTACGGCTTCCTTGCGTGATCAAAACAAATTACCTGAGACTCGTTAGAAATTTACAACTCTCCGCTACACCAACCTTATCTTATTTATTTTTTATCTGGGGATGTAGAAACCATTTACGAGAGGAATGAAATATTTAAGATTGATTCTAACTTTATTGTAAATAAGCGTTTAATTGAAACTAATGACCCCTTTGGACTCTGGTTTAGATAATTGAGCCAATCAGAAGAGAACCGTAGCAGTGCAGATCTTTGTTCAAATACCGGAAATATGTCTCCTAAAACGACAACTCCTTCGCTTCACAAAGTGATCATGGTGGGATCTGGAGGTGTTGGTAAATCAGCCCTCACTTTACAATTCATGTATGATGAATTCGTCGAAGACTACGAACCAACAAAAGCAGACTCATACAGGAAAAAGGTAAAAATATTAATATTATTCCTTATAATATCTGTATTTAGTATTATTAAGTTTACATAATTTCCATTTTATAATTAAGTATTCTTATACTTGATATAATTGTATTTATTTATCAATATGAGAGAATGATTTATAAAGGCATTTGTGATCGATTTTAATTTTTTTTAAAGGAATGAAATCACATAAATATTTAGTTTCACAATTAGACATCTCCAAATTTTCTAAGAAAGACATATTTTATTTTAAATTAAAATATGAATCACGATCTACAATTTCTACAATGAATGTCAAATCTTACAACGTTTTATAATTTTCCAATTTTTAAAAAGGTTATAAGTTATTATTTATAATATTTGCATTACAAAACCTAGATGAAACTATTTTCTTCTCATTAAAAATTCTACGCCAGTTCTTTACTGCTAGAACGTATTAGCATCATGATTAGTAAAGATATAAATTTAAGGATCTAGCAAACTCACAAGGTCGCAAGTAAAATGAATATTAAAATGATGATCCTTTTAGCTCCAAAATTGTCTTGTTCAGAAATATTCTCATCATATTAACAATAAAATAGTCCTAGAGAAAAGAACATGAAAAGCGTGAAAAGTATGAATGATAGTATAAAATGACTCATCATTCATGGCTCATTTATAACTACAATACCAGTCGTGTTTAGCAAAAATATCTATTGCGGTTTCCTATTGTTCACATCTTCTCTTATTTGTCGACCAAAGACTTTAGTTATCAAAGTAATTTATTAGACAGTTATTGAGCTATCAAAGAGAGAGAGAATGGAAGACATGTAATATAGTTAAAAGCCGAGTTTAAGCTCCTGCTATTAAAGTATACTAAACGGTTTAAATGTTTAATGGGTCTCCTGTAATAACCAAATTTGTTTCAAGGTTGTTCTCGACGGTGAAGAAGTTCAAATAGACATATTAGATACCGCTGGACAAGAAGACTATGCGGCTATTAGAGATAACTACTTCCGATCTGGCGAAGGCTTCTTATGTGTCTTCTCGATAAGTGAAACAGACTCATTCCAGGCGACTCAAGAATTCAGGTTACATTTCCATTCATTCCTAATATATAATATATAAAATAATCCTTCCCATGTTCCCAAACCCATGATTCCCCTTTTGTCCATTGAGTCCCAATGTCCTGAATCTCCTTGTAAGGAAAAGTAGTGAAGTATAAAAAGGGGAAATTTCCTGGAATTTAATTCCTTATGAAGGAAAGGAATTGTTTATGAGGGTTGTTGGACGTTGAGCCAATTCACTCAATTCATTCATTCCCTAAAGAACTAAAGACCCTTCCCTTTGAGCGACCATTTCCTGAGGAATGTTGAGGACCCAGGTTGAGGATCCCTCATTTCCATAATTTGTGTAGAGGAAGTGGGGCGTAGATTTTGATCTTTGGATTTATTTGTACAGGGAGCAGATACTGCGGGTGAAGGGGGACGAGTCGGTTCCGTTCCTCCTCGTTGGCAACAAATCCGATTTGGAGGAACGACGGAAGGTGAGCCGGGACGAGACGGAGTCGCGGGCGAGTCAATGGGGCGTGCCATATGTGGAAACTTCAGCCAAATCCAGGACGAATGTCGACAAGGTTTTCTTTGACTTGATGCGCGAAATCCGGGCGAGGAAGAGCGAAGAGGGAGGGAAGGAATCGGGCAAAGCTAAGGAAAAGAAACGGAGAAAAATCAAATGTTCCATCTTGTAAATTCCACCAGTCTTCATTCGAATTTAAGGGGTCCGTCTACTTTTTCATCTCAATTTCTATTTATTCATAAAAAGGAGATGCCTCAAGGAGGGAAATTATATTTTTGTTTACAACCGATTTTATTTATTTGTTAGCCAACCCGCTTGTTTAGTTTAAACTTTTAGAGTTTTCCCACATGTATACATCCTACATTAGATTTAACATCCGCTATTAATTATGAATATGAGAATTATAGTAATATATGTAGCTTTACAAGTATAAATAGTTAAATAGTATTTATTGGATGAGTAGGAAATGTTTCGGTACATTTTAAGGTTTATTTTGATGCATAATTGTTTATAACCTTAATTTTATTATAATAGGTCTGTAAATAATAAACATATAGGAAGGATCAATTGCATTCGTACGCGTGCAAATTGTAGGTCTTAATCTCTTTAAGCTCATGGTGAAGATAAGTTTTCGTACTTTGGTACACACGAGGGTGCATTCGTGCACTCGATAAAAATGTCAAAAGTGGATTCGAGCTCCTCGTATTCAAAGTCTTGTCAATTGAAGACTTTTTACAAAGATTCCTTCCCCGTTGATACTCATTTTCTACCACCGCATTTAGTCTGTTTAAATTTAACTAATTTCAATTAGCTAATTTACTTTAAACATTGGTTGGAAATGTGAAAAAACTGTAGGCTATGTAATTTAGCAATTTTATGTTAAAATGGTTAATTATTTTTTTGCAATATTTGGAACTTGAAATATAATAGTTTCAAATCTTATCGATCATTTGATAAAATTGGAGTAAAAGTCATTTTTGTAATGATACAAATATCATTTGGGTTTTATTACGTATTACGTAATTATCAATTTGTTTTTAATTATTTTAAGCCTTTATTTTGTCTAATAATTTTAAAATTCATGTGCGTGTTAGATTGATCGATCTTTTTCTTCTAATTATATACTTTCTAGTCATTCAGTAAAGCAAGGAAGAGTTTAACTCTTAACGGAATAAACAACTTGTTAAAGAAGCTCCTTCAGAATGTTTATTATCTCATTTTCCCTTCAATATTATATAATAGGAAATCAATAATGAATTTAAGGTTGTGAGTTTGCCCAACAAATTCTACTAAATCCCATACTTCCGAATACAATAAAAGTATGAAAATATATTTAAAAAATTCTAAAACAATTTACACACACGTTGATTATGAATGAAGAATGAGACGAGGGATTATTGAGAATTGTCTATTGTATAATACATTTTAATTTAAATCATTGAATTATGTTAAAACTTTCAACTAAAAACAGATAAACTAAATAAACCATAAAATGTTTATTCAAAGTAGCTTCTTAAAAATGAGTAATAAATCGTGCAATTTGTGCAAGATAATTTTTATGAGTCATCCTCATGAATCACTAATGAAATCCTTATCATGATTCACTTCATGATTCTTTGAATTTTAATGCTGCTAATTTTGTGGAGGATGACAATTTCAATATACCCAAATTGGTTACATTGAAGTTCGTTACTATCTTTTGTTATTTCAATAAATGAAGGGTATAATAAGAGTAAAATATGTGTGGTTGTAAACATCAATTATCATTATATTATGTTATGTAATATTTAGCCTTTGAATACAATTGAACGAGATGTATGATACACTCATGTTTAACTTATAAAATGTATATGATAATTAGAAAACAAATAGCTGACGTGTCTAATTACTGAATGAATAATGTTCGCTATGAATGTATATGAACAAAATGTTTTAATTGAGTAATCTCCGTTCCTTAAATTGTTATCTAGTTTATAAGTTCAAACAGATGTGTAATACGATTGGGTAATTATATTCATATACAGGATATAACATAAACACACATTTCAATGAAGATTAAAAAGTTTTGTCTAACTTTTACGTTAATTATTTATTTAAAGTTAATTTAACTGATATTTACAAACAAGTAAGGATAATTGAACATTAATAGGGTATGATGATCATAATCAGTAAAATTATATCAACTCACAAAATTGTCACAAGAGAGGTTCCAATGTTATTTGATAAGTTAGCTAATGAATAAACTGATCGTGAATAATGAAATTCTCTTTGTTTTAAATAAATAAAATAAAAATGAGTCTTTAATAATTTATTCCATTTATAACTCGTTAATGTCATTAATTGCATCATACAGTCTACACCTTTGATCATCGTTTTTGCATAAATATTTTAGCATTGGCCAATTTATATCATTAACCCAATCATCGATTTTTCTAGTTAGTTTTTTTGCACACTTTCATGGAATTCTTTCTATAATGGCGCTGTACATTATACATGATGCTCATTGCTCAGAATATCCGCGCTTAAGTAAGAACATAATAAATCTAAGATTTTCTGTTATTGGTAATATGATTAAAATATGTATTTGTATAATATGAATCGTTCATTGGCATCTTACTTAAGTTAGTACTTGTACTTACAATATAAAATCATCAACCTATTCAAGTTTCTTTAAATTCTGCTCAAAATCTTTTTAAATTCAAAGGACCTACAAATGAAATGATAAGAATCCTTTTGACGAAGAATGAAAGAAATTGAGCATATAAATATGATACTTATGAAACTTATGATGAACTTGGTAAAATTCCAAGTTATTTTAATACAAAGCATATGGTAGTGTGAACAAATCAATGTAAATTAGGAATATCTGGCGAATAAGTAAAGTTGACATTTGAGTTTTACATAAATGCATGGAAGGTTGTAAGATTTAATCACTTCGCCATATTTATGGGACCACTATTCTCGTGTAAATACTTTTTTATTAATCAACCAATTTTCATGAAATTTGAACCCAATATGTAGAATATCATGTAGTTTAAGGGAAAAAAGATTAGGTGTCAAAGGTTAGCTTAAATGCACTTCTTGAGTCGATATCACCAAGCGTCAATCGCAGCCCTTTTCACAATATGAATCATTTTAGAGTTTGGTTATGATGTTATATCGAATGACCAACATCCAAGTCGGACCTAAATCCATTAGACAACTAAAAATATGGTACCAAATAGAAGCAAAAGTCAATGTGAAACCAAAACAAACAATCGAATCATTAAAAAAGTTTCAAATAGAGAATGGAAAAAATTTCAAATGTAGATAATCCACTCGCGATTGACGATTCGCGACCGCGACTCAAGAAGTGCATCGAAGCTGATGGGTCGACTTTTCACACCCAACCTTTTTTTTGTCTTAAACTACATAAGATTATACATATTAGGTTCAAATTTCATGACAATTTGTTGATTAATAAAAAAGTTATTTATATGAGAAAATAGCGGTCCCGTAAATATGGTGAAGGTATTATACTCTATAGTATATGTGTAGGTATATACAATCTCTTAATAATCTAATTTACACACTAAAGCTTTGTACTAAAAAGTACTCTAAAGTAGATATTGGTTAATTTAAGAAAAATTTGAAGGAATGTATTGAATACTTCATTTTGAACCGGCTATATCTTTGAAAGTAAATTGCGATGTCAGTTCAAGACGCATTCAAAAGACTCTTGAGGTTTGCAAAATTAATCAACGAATCCTTTTGGAATGCCATATTTCTGACATTGAAGTTCGTGGTAAGTCATTTTGTTTCCTTTCGCATTGTAGTTTAAATTTTACTATATGGGTCCAAAAGCTAGATTTGTTTGACTGTCTTTGGGAATATGAATACCTAAATATTTTAACCATGCATGTTGTTAATTTAATGCAATTGAATACTGGTGTTATAAACTTGATATGAAATAAACGGTGCATTAACGAGAATGGCAAATGCAAGGCTCGGTGTGATATAAGAATTAAACTTCCAACCCTCATCTAGAAAATGAGCACAGACGATCTTGAGTTTAACTTTTGCACGAGAGTGTTTGGAAAATCTAAAATATTTAACTTTTCGTTCAATTAAATTACAGACATTTCAATTATATTCTAATCCTTCTATTGATAAGAAAGTTGGACATCTATGTCAATTTATTAATTGCTCTCAAGTTGATCTTGTCTTTAGTTTTCTGTCTTAAAACAAGTAGTTAGTACAAGTTATATAAGCCTAATAATGAAGTCTTCTAAAATATTTAGAAAAGAGGTAGGATTTTAAAATGATGATGTATAAAAATATAATTGACAATTTAACTGATTTGCTTATTAATGTAATAAATATAAATATTTAATTTATAATCTATTGTATTGTTCTAATATAACTTTTTATATATTTTTACTTCAGTTATGGAATGCCGTATTGTATACAAGTGGGCGACCTGGTCAAAGAGCAAATACAGCTTTTTGGAATCTGTACGAATCACGAGGTGCTCGTCATTTTCATCTCGACTCAAATTCTACAATTGGAACAGAAGTAGAATCAAAAAGTCCAGAATATACAGTAAGTCTTAGGATAATTAATAAAAAATGCTAAATATTTAATTTTATTATTTTTAAGAACTGGCAATGATGATGGTACATTTACAGATGTATAATACTCCTTTAACTCTTATTTACAGGAAAATTTGGAGTCAATGAAAAAAGTAGTTCAAGAACTAAGAACAAATGTTTCAAGAATCATTCAAGGCGGAGGAGAGAAGGCAATTCTTCGTCACACGTCCAAAGGGAAATTACTTCCAAGAGACCGAATTGAACATCTTCTCGACAGCGATTCTCCATTTTTAGAGCTCTCTCAAATGGCTGGTTACAAATTGTATGGTGATGAGGAAGTTGCTGCCGGTGGGGTCATTTCCGGAATTGGAAAAGTTTCCGGGTATATTATTTATTTTTAAATATCCCAACTTCCACTTAAGGTGATGAAGTGACGAAACTTGAAAAATAATAATTAAATTTTGAATCAGGGTTGAATGTATGGTGGTTGCAAACGACGCCACAGTCAAAGGTGGAAGTTATTACCCAATTACTGTAAAGAAACATTTACGAGCCCAAGAAGTGGCGATGGAGAATCGTCTTCCTTGTATTTACCTTGTTGACTCCGGAGGTGCGAATTTGCCAAGACAAGCTGAAGTATTCCCGGATAGAGATCATTTCGGAAAAATTTTCTTTAATCAAGCCAAAATGTCTTCAATGGGAATTGCACAAGTAATTTATTTAATATTAATATTTAAACATTTATTTCTCCAAGTTTGAATTTAGTTCTAATAATTCATTCCGAAAGTTTTGCTAACTATGTATATTAATTAAAATTAAATAACTTTTTTAAATTAGATTGCCGTTGTTCTTGGAAGTTGTACAGCTGGCGGGGCTTATGTTCCCGCAATGGCTGATGAAAGTGTGATAGTTAAAAAACAAGGAACAATTTTTCTTGGAGGTCCTCCCCTCGTTAAAGCCGCCACTGGTGAAGAAATCAGTGCTGAAGATCTCGGTGGTGCAGATCTACATTGCGGGTACTGAAATTTTTATTAGGAGGGGAATTTCAGTTAAGCTGTAAAGTAAATTGAAAGTTAAATCATTACAATTATATTTTTTAAGTAAATCCGGCGTGACAGATCACTACGCACTTAACGACAAAGATGCTTTACAAATTGCAAGGAAAATCGTCTCTAATTTGAATTACAAAAGACCTGAAAAAGATTTTTTGCCTCTCGATTGTGTAAATGAACCTCTTTTTGATCCTGAGGAAATTTATGGAATTGTCGGAACAAACCTGAAAAAGAGTTTTGATGTCAGAGAGGTGCAAAATCATACAGCAATTTTAAATACCAATTTTAAATATTTTATTAACTTTCTTAAAATCGTAATGATAAATTGTGATAATAAGTGAAATAATGATTTACAAATATTGTATTGAAGGTGATTGCTAGGATTGTCGACGGTTCACAATTTGACGAATTCAAGGCGAAATACGGAGAAACTCTTGTAACAGGATTTGCACGACTTTATGGTCATCCTGTTGGAATCATAGGAAATAATGGCGTTCTCTTCTCTGAATCAGCTTTAAAGGTAATTTAAATAGCATTTTAAATAAAAACTATCATATTAATCAAGCTGTTTTTTTAAAAGGGAACTCATTTCATCGAATTGTGCTGCCAAAGAAAAATCCCATTGATCTTTCTACAGAATATCACCGGTAAAATTAAACAATAATTTGGAAAATGAAGATTTCAACTATTTAATATTATTTGTTATCAAAAGTTTAATATGAAATGATAAAATTATAAAATTCAGCGTTTAACAAAATTTGACAATTTTAGGATTCATGGTTGGACGTGATGCGGAAAGCGGCGGTATTGCTAAAAACGGAGCAAAAATGGTTATGGCCGTTTCTTGCGCTAAAGTTCCAAAGCTTACAGTCATCATTGGAGGTTCGTATGGAGCTGGGAATTACGGAATGTGTGGAAGAGCCTATAGGTAAAAAAACTATTATAAATATGCACAATTTGTTTATTTACAATTTTACATACAAGCAAAGTTTTCATTTTGTTTTTCCTCCATTAGCCCAAGATTCCTTTTCATGTGGCCGAATGCTCGAATTTCTGTAATGGGAGGAGAACAAGCGGCCAATGTTTTAGCTCAAATTACTCGAGACCAAAGGAAACGAGAGAAAAAAGAGGTGAAATATTTAGAATTTATATGAAAATTTAACATTTCAACTTTTCAATTTATGCTTGGGTCTATTGCTTTACAACTTAAACTATTTATTCAACTAAGAATTTTTTAATAGTTTTCGGCTGAGGAAGAAGCAGCATTGAAAAATCCAATCATTCAAAGATTTGAGGAAGAAGGCCATCCATATTTTTCAAGTTCCAGGTAATTAATTAGATCATTATCATTGAAGGAGTCACTTTCGCTTATTTAATAATACTATTAAATAAGTATTATTAGTAATAATAATACTAAAGAAGTAAGTATTAGTTAATAATACTTACTTCTTGCTTGAGTTTATAAAATAAAATAAAATAAATTTTAGATTGTGGGATGACGGAATCATCGACCCAAAGGACACGAGAAAAGTTTTGGGATTAAGTTTGAGTGCAGCTTTAAATGCTCCAATTCCAGACACAAACTTCGGAGTATTCAGAATGTAAACAATGCACAAATTAAATAAGTATCAAGTACTTACATTTTGAGTGAGAGAAAATATATTTATAACAAAATTAATCATTTTCTCCACTTTTTTTCTTGTTATCTCTATTTAATGACAAATTGACTTAAAATGTTATTTTCTTAAAAAATTGCCAATTATTGTTTATTATAAATCTAGAATAAATTGATTACGTTCTTTACGTAATCTCTGTGCTTTCATTTAGTTCATAGAATGTTAATTTAGAAGTCAATTAATAAAATCACATACCTACAATTAAACCAATTACTAAAATGAAAGTAAATCCAATATACCAAGCATTATTTTAGTCTTGTCTAATCAGATGTAACTGTAATTTAATAAATCCAATTGATCTATTCGTGCTCTTCATTTATGAAGCATTATTAAAAGATTTTTTTAATTAAAAATTAGGAGATTAGCAAAATGCTCGTATTTGATTAATCGTGTAAGAATGAACTATTTCTACAGGCCACTTGGTGTGAATGTGAATTAATAAGAACTTAACAGTGATTCAAAACACATAATTATTTTTATTATTGTCGTTTTATTCATTCAAAATTTTTGCAAGTGATACAGAGTTTAATATATGTACCTTATTATATAATTACAAAATATATGCATTAGTTAATGATTGATAGAAAAGGGAGAACAAAGCGTACTATAATGATTTAAAATATATTTAACGTTTTACTGTATATAGTATTTCAGGTCAGAGATAAAAATTAATTTTTCGTCTCTGAACTGAGATCAGAGATCAACTGCATAATATTCCTATTAAAAATCCAAATTCTGTATTTTTAGGTCAGAGATTTCATTTTTCTTTTACTTTTCGTTCCTAGTGGCATTCCGTGTCCGTCTTGGTGCACTTGGCGAAGAAGGGACATCACTTACTTTCTTATTTTCAACCTTCTTCAAATTCGTTTCAGACAATTTCTTGACATTGTTATTCTTAACACTACTTTCAACTTTCTTTCCTTTACTCTCATTCTTATCATCCAAAGACACTTCCACAGGGAGGTCACTCTTATCCGGTGTTTTTCTTATGATCTTCGTCGAGAGGTCAGAGATTTTCTTCTCGATAGTTGCTTTATCACTTGTAGTAAGAGTCCCAGTGGAAGGGGTCGAGCTCTTCCCATTCTCCCTCACAACGTCCAACAAGACCACTGAGGGTGAAGACAATATTTTGGCATCTTTCATTGAAACCAAAATCTTGGCATCATTCAACCGAGAATTTTCTTCTATTTTTTTCGACGCTTCTTTTTCCCGTGTGATGTCAAGGCTAATAATTTCCTTCAAAGTATTGTCACCATTTTCAACATTTTCAACAGACAAAAGATCCTCAGTGACTCTAGTAGGAAGCGGACGCTCAGGTGGTCGTTCTGGTGGTCGTTCCAGAGATGTAACTTGGGGAGAAGGGAACGATGGTGTTGAAGGTGCTTGGGCTGAGGACGGCATTGGCGGAGAAGGTTGAGAAGGCAAACTTGGCCTCACCAACCGACGATAAATTTGAGTTGCGGTTGTTGTTAATGTTGGTGTTGTTGTTACTGTTGGGGTCAAGGGGGGTCGATATTGCGGAAGTAGTGATGTGAATTGTTTCATTAACTCCGATGAACCTGTGCTTACAGGGGGCTGTGGGGGGATGGGAGATGGTGTAATGGGACTTGAACTTCCAATTGGTAATGTTGATTGGATATTTGAACCAGCAGTTTGACCAGAAGTTGAAACTGCAATTAATGCAGGGGTCATAGACGTGGTCGCTGTTGATGAAGATAATAAACATGATGAATATGTGGAGGGTGGGATTGGACTTCCTGGTGAACCCGCTGCAGAACTGACTTTCGGGCCATTCAGATTTTGTCCAGCCCAGGTGACAAATTTTAATTTAGACTTTTTCGCCGGCGGCTCTTCGTTCGTATTACCGCTAATGGTGCTCTGGGGTTTAACCATTGAACTTCCTGGTCTTGGTATATACCTAAAGAAAATCATATTTTTATTAACACAGGTTCAATTCAATTAAAATTAGAAAATTAGAGGAATAAAATTCATAACCTTACGATAAAAGTTGATATCAAATAAAATATGAATTAAAAATAAAATCGACTTACTGTCTCACTCCGTTGTTAACAAAAACAGTATTTGAGATCGAAGTTCGAGGAGCTTCTGTTGTAAAAGGCGACGCGTAAACAAACTTTGTCCGACTGTTATCCCCAGCCATATTTCGTAGAGCAACCATTTGCTGCAAATTGAACTAACCATTAAAAATTTGCAATTTAACACTTATTAAAATAAATGTGTTTCAAATTTGAATAAATCAATTAATAAACTACGTATTTTAAATTTAATTGATCAAAATTACCTGTTGTGCATTTGCGCTGATGTAATGAATCACTGTTTGTGAAGGTGAGGATTCACTATCATTCTTAGGTGCTGGCGATCCTAATGGCGACGAACCCTGTTGTACTTGACTTCCCGATAATGAAGAAAAACTTGGCGGACCAGAAGGTTTGGATAAACGTCTCACTCCACCAGGACCTAAAACAAATTAATAAATGAATTTCCTCATCCAAATAAGAAAATATTTGGCAAATTACAAAAATACAATACATGTATGGTAGTAATAAATATAAATAAAGTAGTAAATTACTCTGCTGAACAAGTTGTGAAGCTGTAATAGTCTGTGGGCTCTTTTCTAAATCTTTGGTAGGGGTATAAGTCGGGGGCCTGAAGTAGGCTTTTCGCTTGCTTGAAGAAACATTTGAAGGGATCGCTTTGGGACGATCGTAGTCCATGTCTTCGACCGGACTCATTGACACAGAACGGCTCACAGGTCCGTTCGAAATCTTAGAAGGAGAAGATGAAGGAGATTGCTCATAAGGACGCATAGGACCCACAGCACCAGAGCTAACTCCGTTGTGAAGAGAAGAAGCTAAGAGACTTCGATATTTCAATTCGTCATCCACCTGTCTCTGCTTCAACCGTTCGGCGGCCAATGCTTTACTTGACTTCTTTTTAGGAGCCTTGGTCTTCGTCTTCCCTTCTGCAGCTTCAGCAGTTTTCTCAGATAAAGACTCAACAAAAACTACAATTTCGTCCACGAGCAATTTGTCGACCCATGATTGAGTAACCAAGAGCCGTTTTCGATGCTCTCTGGAAATGCGAAGCCCGTTGTCACCAGACCCGACGACAACAAGGCCGGACTCACAAGGTAAAGACCGTCGATATTGGTCCATGCACGTCAAACTAAAAAAAATTAACATTTTAGAATCAAACTGTTTCAACTAAGTAATATTTATCATATTTAATTATCCTTACTTGCTGTTTGTAGATCTTTCTCCGATGATGAATAGAGTTGGAACTTTAATTTCAAGCAAAGGATCCCCAGGTTCACCCCGAGGACCAGCTAGCGTGTGGAAGGGAAACCCGAGAGCAATCACACCCGCCACTTCCTCCGTCAATGACATTTTGGTTGCAGTAATCGAACCAGGACCCCAACCAACGAGGATAATTGGCCTATTCAGGTAACTTGACTTCACTTCATTCAACTTTGCCTTCGACGTGCTCATCATCTTCTCAGAATATTGTGCTATTGTTAACTGAGCTGTCACTACATTGCTGATAGAAACGCAGATCACCTTAAATTGATAAAAACCCAGTAATTAATTTATTGTTTGTGAAAGGTAATATATTCGAAGAAAGATAATTGATCAATAAAAACAGATAATAGATAATTTGTAAGAATTATAAAAGGTGAGTCGAATCAGTTCAAATTACCTTTCCATGATATGCTAACAAAGAAGTAAAGAGCTTAAGTCTTTTCGCATTGAGAGGGCTACCCCAAGGAGGTCCGCAAGGAAGGATGAGAAATACTGGATTAGTAGGTAATTTCTTTCCTTTGCTCGTCGTTAAAGAACTTGCAAAGGGGTCCCATTGGCGCTTGAGGAGGAGGCTCAACGCTTCTGCATTCACGACTTTCTTCATCGTTTCGCCCGACTCGGTCTCAGAAGAAGCTGTTAAAGCAGCAACAGTGGAAAGAACGATCATTTTATCTACCAGAGAAGGAATCTTAGCACGAAGAGTCTGAAAATAAAATTAATAATTTGGAATTAGAAATTGAATCATTTAAAATTTCCAATCACACTTTCCAGAATAGGAAATATGTCTAGGTAGTAATATTGATTTTAAAAGTAAATATTAAAATTACCTGCAACACGTCAAGATAGGAAGCGAGATAGTCAAGACCAAGATTCTCAATTAGAACTCCATGAAGCCATTGTGTCAATTTGGTGTCCCAATTGAAGTCGGATAATATTGTTCTGATCTTCGCTGCTGTCTTGTCGAGAGAGGATCGCCTTAAAATTGGCTCACAGGGGTTATCTTTGTACACGAGTCTTGACAGGTGTTCTTCATGCAGTACGTCAAGAACTCTATCGAACAAATACAGCTGCGTCTCCGTCCAACCAGTCCTGAAAGACAAAAATTGTTATTGTTAGTAAGATCCAACTAATCATAAGATTCGTTGCTTGTAATAATTATGAAAATACTAAAAATAAAAACTCGGCTTTAGTAAAATACTTGTGATTGTAAAATGATTTTTAAATCTACAACCGATGAGTTATAAAATAGCTTCTACAAAATAAATCAATACAATATTTAAAACACAAACTATAAACAAGAAATGTAATCTGGATAATAATTACGAATTATTAAAAAAAATTATAGAAAAATATCACAATACTTGTAGTTTACATTTACATTAATCGCCATTTCAAAGGTAATATAATATATTTGTTGAATTTTTGATATGCAAGATCAATTAATTAATAAGTTATAATAAATTTTGTTTCTGTATACGGTCAATTAACGAAAAACCACTTTTTAAACTTTAAGTAAACAAAATTAAAATCTTACTTGACAATTTGTTCTTCCCAATTTCCAGAAACGTCGTTTGTACGAGCAAAATTGACATGTCTGAGGCACTCATTCATTAAATTCTTTGCTTTGATAGAATCAATTGGAGAAGGACGAGGAAGAGGAACGGAAAGAACGTCAATAAACTCATCTTCATCTTCTTTTGGTCGAAGTCCTGTCGGAGTTGAAGACCGGGGTTGATGAGATTGACTTGAGAAAGGCACAGGAGATACAGATGAGCCTCTTCTAATAAAAACACAATAATTAATACTATTTTATAATTAACTAAAATAAATAATAATATTTGGAGAAAATGGTAAGTTGCACAATTGTAATATTTAATTTGAAACTACTCTAAATCCTCATACAATTCCAAATATCACAATTTTATAACAATTACGATATTTAGACACATAATTATAACGATCTTGTCATTATTTCATAATTAATTTCATAAAAAATTAAACTTGTAATTTACTTTAGGAGATTTTCAAGCTTTGAAGGTGTGCTCGTCGTTCTCGAGCGAACATGAGGCGAAGAAGGATCCAAAGACCGAGACTTCTGCTCCTCGTGAGACGTTAATATATAGCGGATTTTATGTACCCGGGGTTTTGACTCGGAGAGGTCAATGGGAAGGGCGTACGGGTGGTCGAGTTTCACAATTTCAGCCAAATGCTTGATCTGCAAAAAATATTTCGTAATAAGCCTTTGTTCACTTTGTGGAGGTGGAGGGTATTTTTTACTGTAAATTGATGTCCAGAAGATGAGAGCGGAGGTTGAGACGATCGATAACCACCCTGTCTCGAGAACGTGTTCGACCTCGAAGGGCCCCCGCCACGGAACTGGGCACTGGCGTCCCGGAAATGAGTCATCGCGTCCTACGACGGGATGACCCTTAGGGGTCTCCCACTTCGCCCGAACTCACTTACAGGATGGCACTTGTATCGATAACTGACCTGGGGAACCTTTCATCTGGATGGGACGCTGGAGCATCCTCCTCATTGTGGTGGGAAAAGGGCGGGTTGGTTTTTTGGGGCTAGACTCAATTGTGGAGGGCCCAATCTGCGAATTTTCCATTAGGAGCTATACACGAAATTGAATGTAGCGCCGAGGGGCTTGCGAGGTTCTTTGGCATTATGTAGCGAGCAATCCGCTTCAGCCTTCTTATCGCGTGATCCTCCACCTCCACTAGGAATACAGTCGAACCCCCGACACAACCCCACCCACAGCTTTCATCTTTTATTTAAAGCGTAGCCATCAGCCAGGTGAGTCACTCATTAGATCACTAATCCGGATTATCTTTTACTCAAAAAACACTTTATATTTAACACTTAACACTATGTTTAACACTATATACATTTTTAGGGATACATTAATACTAAATTATAATTTATTATAAAATAAATTAATTTTTGTATAATTTATATGAAAAATCACGACTTGCTTTATTTTGTAAATTTTGCAATGCTTCAATTAGATAGATACACATTCAGTAGTTTAATCATTAATTAATTATTGAAAAACTTTAGGTCGTAATCCAATTAAATAGACTTATCTGGTCAACTTTGTTTTATAAATATTTAGATTCTTTATAAGCTGAAAATATCAACGAGAAATGATAAATTATACGAAATATCTAATTGATATGATTTTAATTTACATTTCAACAGATTGTGCAGTGTTTATGATAGAATTCCAATGTGTAGTTTTAACTAAGTCCTACTGTATATTACTGCTGTTCACGGTTTGTGTTGAAAAAAGGAGCCTCCCTTCCTTTCCTCTCATTCATTGCCTTGCATTGGCTTCGTCCGGTTTGCCGTCTGTTTCTATTCACGAAGAAGCGAAAATGAGATGATGAAATGACTCCCCTGAAGTAACGTCACTTTCATAGGAACGTTCTTATTCCGATTCTGCCCACTTTCTTCACCGCAATCAAGGTATGTAATCAAACCTTCGCAATTTAAAGCTAATTGGCATTTGATTAAAATCATTAAACCGAAAGTGATCCGAAATTCGATTCCGACTGGTATTATTATTCAAAAGCATCCGCTCATCCACCATTCTAAATTGACGATGGCAGTAAATAGTAAGTTTCATTGTCTAATTAAAATAATGAAATCAATCACAATTATTTTCAATATCACATCACATCAAGATTCTCATCCCATCATGCATCTTCTGATGTTTCACTTGAATCTATATTCATAAAATAAGCTCGATACTCCAATTTATAAAATAATCCTGATATATTTTTATATAATTGACCTTTGTTGTCATTCGTCATTATTTACTCATCAGTCGCATTACCTTTTATCAACCTTTCTATATAATATTATAAATAAAAGGGTTAAATATAGGGCGGCTTAACGGCCATTTGGGCTTTGGAATGACGATTGAAGGGAGGGAAGTTGGAAAACGTTCTGGCCACCAAATACGTTCTTGTTGGAGGGAGGGGAGTTTAGTTGTCGACGGCATGGGGCCACAAGCCATAGAATTTTCCCAAAGACTTGTCTTCATATTCCTCCTGGGTCTTGTCCGCTTCCACGTTGTTTGCCCTTGCTCTCCTCCTCGGTTGTCCTCGATCGCAAGAGGCTGACTCTGTTGGCGTTTCTCGATTGCATCAGCCACTCACCTCGTGCCAGGTCTTTGTACGAACCACCAAGCTGGCAATCTCCATCGTCTGATTACATGAGAAAGGCCAAACCAAACCCCAGCGCAGAACTTTTTCCCTAAAGCCTCCTTCGTATATAAAATACCATTCCTGGTGGATCAATAGAACACAATCACAATGGATTCCATAAGGAATTAGAAAGCTTTCGTCCCTTCAGTTCAGTGATCAGTCCCTTCGAAGTCTCCTTTGATATTTGAGAAATTCGTCCAAATGGATCTTTCTCTTAATTCTGGTTCGATTAAAGAAAATGGAGTTGGGACGGACACTGGACATCAGAGGAACTTTACGAAAAGCGCTGGACCTTACAGACTTGGACCAAGGATTGGAAATTCTCCCGTTAAAAGCATCACTCATTGTTTGGCACACTCGGATAAGGATAATTATTATACAATGAAAGTAAGTTCAGCTTCCATAATATAATATACAAATGACCAATATTGGTGTTTACAATGTTTATAAGGGTGTATTAAAGTTATTACATGAGTTAATTGAAGCTCTTTTTTGTTATAGATCTTAACTCTCAAAGGAGACAATGAAGCTGAAAGTGTGGACGATCAACAGGGAAAAATTCTCCTAAATACCGAATATTCTTTATTGAATTTATTAAAAGATCAGCCTGGAGTTGTGCAACAAAGAGGTTTATTTAAAGTAAGTCGCCAAAACGGGTATCATGATTCAGACTAATTAAGAGCATTTAACTATATTTAGTTGATTTGGAAGAGCTATAAGTTAGGTTAGAAAAGAGTTTGAGAGAGCTTTCTCCAAAGCTAAGTTGGATGGTGAAAGTTAGAATAGTTTAACAATGCCCCTACAGGATACACTAGGCGTTTTAACCTAGCCGATCCTAACCTAATCTAATGTAAAATCCTATATTCTCACTCAGAAGCCGACCAAGTGTTTAGAGCAAACCATTCTTGGAATTTTTTTTGTTATTACATCATCCTCGATATATTGCTATATGGAGGATGATGTAATTGTCACAATATGCATAATTGTCTCTTTTTTTAATTGAAAGTTAAAGTAAAGCGAAATTTACTCCCAGCCACGATTGTAAGTAAAGGCATTTTATCGAATCGAATTCTCAATCCAGTTTTTAATTATCATTAACATAAATATGTGTATGTGATATTAATTTGGTTAAATTTTTTAGGACACGGTTGAAGAATTGGTTGAAAAAAATGGTAAACTCATTCCAACAGGTAAAATGCAGACACGGTTGTGTCTTGTAATGGAATGTTACACCCCTCATGACTTCTCTTCAAAGTACACGAAAATTACCAATCTCCAGTATTATGTCATCAAAGAGAAACGGCTTGAAGAATCAGAAGCAATTATAATTTTCTACAACGTAGTACAAATCGTAAAAAGACTGCATGAGGTGGGTTGGACAAACATTCAATTTAGTCATTAAATTAATTACACATTACTTTATTACTTTTTATATCTATTTACTTTACTTGCTCATTTTCAAATTAATATTTACATTCATATAATGAAATCCCTTTCCTAAATGACGCAGACCAATATTAATTAATTTAATTTTGCAGCAAAACATCGTCCACCGGGACCTTAAATTGGGAAACATTGTGCTCGACAAAGAAACAAGAGATGTGATCATAACGAATTTTTGTTTAGGAAAGCATTTGACAAACGAAGATGATTTATTGAGAGATCAAAGAGGATCGCCGGCTTATATTTCTCCAGATGTGATATCAGGGAAATCATACCAAGGTATATTACCATTATTTTACGCATATACTTTTATTTATCAATTATGTACCAGATCTAACTAATCTTAAGCTATCAGCAAAATTCGCCAAATTAGAATTATTACTCTGCTCTGAATAATTTTAGCATGACTTTTCCCACGACGTAAATTAAAACTTTCATTAAACGTTTTGTTTTTATCTCAATTGTCTTATAGTATGGAATTTAACTACGATTTAACGACTTTGGGTACCGAGGAACGTTTTTGAAATATTATACTTGAGATAAACAAATTGTTCACCAAATGTCTTTGAATCATGATGACTCATGTTCATGTTGTACGTAGTACTTGAAGTCAATTGATTATCTCCCAATACTTATCGCCACATCACATCTTACATTTAGCTATATAGTATGATATTTACGTATTTACTTTCTTCATCGTTTTTATTTAACTTAAACAATCGGACAATGCTTGCATTGCATTCTCAAGAGGGTCTTACATATTGGGTCTTGAACTTGAGACCTATAGTTTATTTTAGCTGTTTATGCAATATTAGGGGCATAGATAGGAATACAACTTTAATATAACTAATTTTTATCTTCAATATTCATTAACAACAAGGAAGAGCGATGAGTATGCAAATATTTTAGGGATTAAATATATATACCTATTATACAAATAAATAATATGAGTAATATGACGAATGTTAAATTGTAAAATTAATGATTTTTTCTTATTTCAGGTAAACCTTCTGACATGTGGGCGTTAGGTGTTGTCTTTTTCACAATGCTTTATGGTCAATTCCCCTTTTATGATCAGTCCCCATCAGAGTTATTTCGAAAGATTAAAGCCGTTGATTTTACAATCCCCGATACTGAGTGAGTGAAGGATTGATACAATTTACAAAATATTAAATTCTTAACACTTTTTATGAACTCGACTTAATCTCAATTTTGTTTTTTTCAGATGGACAATTTCTTTTAAGTCAATTCAATTGATTAAATCTTTATTAGTTTTGGATGCAAATGCAAGACCAACAGCGGCTGAGGTCTTAGAAAGTCTTGATGATATCATTGCAACACGAAGCAATCTTTATTCTAGTTCTAGGATTCAGGTAAAACGAGTTCGATATTTAAATTCACCCATTGAAAATTTTTGTAAAATGGATTTTATTATACCTTTAATAATAATAATAAATAAAATAAAATTTAATAAATTAAATAAAATATTTGTACGACCAAGAAATTCAAAATAATTATTCACTTTAGGTCGTGCCTGAAGTAATGGTACCGAATGAGAAGAAGCGTGGAACAAAGAGGAGATTTGATAGCGAGTCAAGATTTGATGGATTCCTCAATGGATATGATGATTTAGAAGCTTTACTAAAGAGACCTGTGGAGAATGTTTCCATTTCAGATGTATGGATGAGTCTGAATACAAATTTAAAAGCTTCGTATCCGGACACTATCTCGGCTAAATTGAGCAACTCACTGCTCAATTTTACAACTCAAAGCTCAAAAAAGATCATTTTTTGGGCTAAGAGTCTTGAGGCAATTTCACTAACCAATTATTTGGTTAGGTGAAAAAAATCCTCTTTTTTTCCTTTCTCTCTCTCTAGTCTCTTGATCTTTTGTGATTTATTACTCAAAGACTTTTGAACAAACCGATCTTTATCCAAAGACTGATTTAATGTTTATAAAGTTTTCGGGAAAAGTGATTTCGGATTGAATGCTATAAAAATGGATTAAATGAGAGACAGTTGTTTGTGAATTTTAAAACTTTCCACAGGACGAGGTCGAGACGGTGCATGAGCCACCCCAAAAAGTGGCTAGGAATGCTCCAATCCCCGCCCATTCAAGTTCAATCAAATTTATTCATTTGAAAGAAGAGACTCGTGTGTTGACGGTGGGAGACCTTCAAAAGCTCCATGCTATTTATATGAAAAACAAGAAGCCCGAAGGAGAGTCCTCAACCTCCACAGTGGAAACTCCGGACTTGATGAAATTGGGTTTTCTCCCCCCTTCGACCACCACAAGTTCTCAAGCATCAATTCCACCCACACCAAGCCCACCAACTATTATAGTCAATACGATGGGAAATGGTTCGAGTTCGACGGCTCCTGTTGCTGCTGCTCCAGACACAAGAGGACCGGAAATTTCTCGCAACCCACTTTCATCTTCATCTAATATTATGATCCATCTCGCACCCAATAACAATAACAATATTAATATTAAGTTAAATAAGGCGCTGCTGAGGAGGAACTCTGCGCACGAATCTCACTTGCCGCCGACGCCAATTGACGCTAATTAGAATAAGTAGTTATTTAATTAATGAATTATCAAATTGAAAAGGAATGGAATATATAATTGAGAAATGAAAATATGTGAATGAATTTAGAAAATGGATGTTTCAATGTGAATTAAAATTTTAAATGAGTGAATGATATGAATTTAGGCAATTAATGAATTTAATGGATTTAGGTAATTAATGAATATGAAATTGCTATTTAATGAATTTGTCTTGTTTTGCGCTAAGCGCTGATCGCCTTTTATATATATAGATAATTTAGAGGTTTTTTGTTAAGTTCAGGATTAATCTTATTACAGATTTTAAACGTTGTCCAAATGATGTATTTTGATAGGTCCAGTTTATGTTTTTTATCTAGGACATGCTAATAAATGAATTTTAAAAATATTGCAATGAATCGCTGTTCTCGAGACGCTGCCAAAGTTTAGAAAAATTGTTTTTATTGCGTTATGTTAGTTAATTATAATATATAAGTAATTTAATTTTGTAGTCTTACAAATGCCAAAATGAATAATAATATATATATAATATATAACATTTAATGTCAGATATAGAGAACAGCTGTATAAATAAAAGTTAAACAAGTACAGAAATGTTTTGGGAGCGTCGCTAAAAAAAGGTGTCCGCTGCATAAATGAATCGACGAAGAATTAAAATGTAAATTATGATTTCCGCATGTCGTATTTTCTTTCACACTAGCTCTGTGTCTTTCCTAAAATTAAAATAAGAAAATTAACAATTGTAAATTATTTGTCGTTGCAATTGCCGTATAAAACTGTCGCTGCGTTCAACGCGTTGCGTATAACTGGCGTTTAAACAATTTAAAAAAACCATCTCTAAAAAAATTTAAACTTGAAATAGACTCACTCAACGGTGTTTCCAAGTTCCATGACTGCTGACAAACAATCTCCAAACTCTTCCATCACGAGTCTCTCGATCTCTCCTTCCGGGAGCTTCTGTTTTTCCGAGGACTCGGCCCTCGCCAGGAGAAGCTCCACGGTCGAAGTGACGACTTCATAGGAGATGGACCCTTGAGGGTATCTGAACACGAGGGGCGGGACCATGATGCCCAAATTGTTCTGCGGTGACACGTCCTGCATCTGAGCCCTCATCTTATTCTTCACTTGGTTCTGTTGTTGGACTCGAACTTCAGCTGCTTCGGCCAAGTCCTTCAGTGTTTGCCTGTGTGAAGTCCCAGCCCCGGCAAAGTGCTGCTCAACTCCAACTCCGTTGGGAAGGCCCGAAGGGATGTTTTCTATACAATTCTTACACCCAGTACATTTACAGATTCCCGAGCAGAAGATCTTGGCTTCATAGCATTCACAGTAATTCTTGAGACATCCGGAACGTCGACAGTTGCAGCCTTTATTGTGTCTCCTTTCATGAGCTTCGCCGGATTGAGAACTTTTTCCGATCTTGGGTCGAAAGGCTCCGGGATTTCGCTCCAATACTAACTTGATGGCCTATTTAATAATTAAAATTTTACATTTCATTTCATAATTCCAATCAACATTTCCAATGCTTTTAAAATATTGATTACGGACGGATAATTTTTGCATATAACTTTATAATAAACATTAAAAACATTGAGACGTTTAAATGTATTTTATAATAAAGGCCAAATGATAGTATTAAGTAATTGTCGTTTTTAAACTTGATACAATTGCATGATTTCGCACAATGTAAGTGTGCGTATTTGATTAATTAATTTTGTTTTTTACATATAAAAAATGAATTGATCAATGAAGCAAAGATAATTCAAATTAATTATATGTGTACCTTTTGCCTGTCCTCTTCATGATTCAGGTTGTTGAAACAGTTCGTACAGTTACAAAGATGGCAAAACTCCCCATTTGCAAAGCAGTCACAGTAAAGTTTCAGACATTGGGACTTCGTACAATTGCATGGCTTCCTAGGTCTCATCCCATTGGGTTCAAGCAAGGAACGAAAAGAATCAAAGGTGTTTCCGCCTCCTCCCATTCCACCTCCGAGGCTGTTGAGTAAACTTTCACTCAACATAGGGGAACCCATTGAATGAGAATCAGCGGGTCGAATTGGCACTGGAGTTCCTGGTTCCCCTTTGACCTGTTTATCAAAAATGGAACAAATGATAAAATTCAATATGATTCAAGATTATATATTTTATAGAGTTTTCAGCCATAGCCATGCATTGTTAAAAATGACCAAGGACTGATGATCCGCTTATTTCGTAAATATTAGTTATTTTATAGAAATAATACTTAAAGATTTATTTAAAAAATACAATAACTTAATGTTAGTTCTATGCTATGTATAAAATACAAATATTTGATTTGATTAACTTACCATAAAATTAGGAACGACCACAAAATTTCCGAGCCCTTGATTTTGTAAGGAAGCAAAATCAGCGGCTGAAGTTCCAGCTGGAAGTGTGAAAATGGTTTGTCCTGGAGCAGGTTTTGGAGCCACCGGCTTCGGCTTCGAAGTGACGGGAGCGATCGGAATTTTATTTGAAGGGGCTATTGATTTATTTTGCACGACTCGAACGTATTGAATCTACATATTTATATTTTATAAGTTTTTATATTTTCAGGAGTTATATTAGAATTAGTAAAATTGTGAAATGCTATTAGAAATTATGTAATCAAATGATGGAATATTATGAAATGCCAATGAGGAAAACTCTTCTATTACCCTTACCTGATTTCCTGACGTTCCAGGAACTTGGAGTAATTTCCCTCCCTGAAACGATCCAAACTAAGGGTTAATTGCAGTATTATATACCAGTATAAACAATGAATGTCAATGAGCTTTGTAGTTTGGAACTTTATAATTTTGTAACATGTTAAATTATGATTTGATTTTTATTTACTTGTGGAAGGTGATTGATAGGAGTAAGAACATTTCCTTGCTTGAGAAGTAGCCGTGTTCCTGACTGTTGCTGGTCCCCAATAGGAACAGGTGCCGGGAGAATTTTAGCAGGGCTTTTCACCACTGGAGGTTTCGGTTTTGAGGGTGAGCTCAAGAAAATGTTTTGCTATCAATTCAAGAAAAGTTAGATTAATAAACTAGTTAAAATTCATTCAAAGTCTTTTTATTTATCCTATTTATTTCAACTTGCATATTTCAACACATTATTTGTAAAAACTTTAATCATATAAGCCATTTAATCATAAGTGAATTACATTAAATGATACCTTGCCAGGTGAACCGCTAAGAGAGATATTTCCTCCTTGGATAAGCCCTTGAAGGGCTTGTGCGTCAAGAACAATTTGTTGCCCGCCTTGTGAACCCATTTCACCACTTGGCTGTTGTGCTATGATATATTTTGTAACGACCTAAGAAATCATACGAAAAATTAGGCACCCAAATTAGAGACTTTACATTGAAAATAGAATTTAATAATTATCTTATTTAAACTTTCACTTTCGTCTGTGTGATGTAAATTTGATTTTTGTAAACATGAATAAAATAAATGTATTGAATAAACCTTTTTAGCGGGCTTTGGTTGAATAGGTTGGGTAGCTTGGACATTAGAAGTAGGCTGAGAAAGAGGTTGAAGAGTTCCGGTAGTAGGATTAAAAATTGCTTCTTGCACATTCATATACTGTTGCTGTTCATCCCCTCCGACTTCCATAGTTTCGGTTGCAAAGATCCCTTCGTCCGCTTCCTCTCCTCCTTCAGCAATGACTTCTTCTACCATTTGCTCACCTTCCATTAAAGATTCCATATCACCTTCGGCCAAAGCAATCTAAATAATCACATAACAAATATTAATAAAATGCTATAATAGTAAATATTCATTAAATATAACCAAGAGTAAAAGTCCTGAAAATATTGTATGGATTTTATTACATGTTGAGTGAGAGCATCATCGGGATCTTCTTCGATATGCTGGGTATCATCTCCTTCCGTAATGATGTTCCCCTGAGAATCAACAGCGTGAAGCGTAATAAGATCTTGCATTGAGTTCGTGACGAGATGATGGTTCCCATCGGCATCAACATGGATTTCTCCCATTTCGCCCTCTTCCCCCACTTCGTCTCCTCCGATGATCTGCTCCACGAATTGGTCATGAGAATCGGCCACTTCCTCCATGTCGTCAACTTGTCCAAGACCCATGCTGTTCATGTCATCGGCGGACAAAACGATGGTGCTCCCGTCCGCCGTAGCAAATTGAGTGAGGAGAGCTTCCTTGAATCCATCACTCAATTCTTGATCTTGATCCTGATCTTGTTCCACTTCACCTTCTACTTCACTCATCTACAAATAACATATAATAATTAATTTATATTATATTAAAACTTATTTAATATTTTAATACTTTAAATTGTTAATGTAAATAAAGTCATATTGAATTTATTTAAAGAGAAATGACCTTCAATCACAATGGAAGGATCACAGGTAAGGATATAAAAATATAATTCTCATGTCTCTAATACATTATAACTTGTATGGCTTATAAGTTATAACTTATTACGCTATATGATTCTCACTAATTGGTTAATTCCAATGTTAAATTTTTACTCGATAAATTCATTAGGTCATTTGATCGAATCTTCCATATTGAGTAATTAGGTAATTATTCTCATTAATGTTCAAAATAACACCAAAACTAACTAACGAACTTTCCCTCTTCAATAACTTTCACTCGTCCTTTGTATTTCTTCATCTCGGTCTCATTTTTTTCCAATTACAATACATTATGTAAACATCCTCATATGCTTCATCATACAAAAGGTGGGTCAAGAATGGTGGGCCAATTAAGGGCAAGAGTCACATGGAGATGTGTTCTTGTCGGTGAAAGAGTTTCCTCAACTTTGACATTCCTGAATAATACCGAGTTTCCGTGTCGGAACTTTTCGTGCAAAAGATTTGATCATGGGAGGGAGAAGGGGAATTTAAAATTTTGAATTTTTGAATGGGTGAGGCGGCATGTGTATTAAGTCTCGGCCGGGGAGAAAGGTGGGGAAAGGTGAGGAGTGGAAGGTCAAAGAGGCAGTGTTACCTTGTTTTATGGGTCGGATTGGCCGATGTGGATGCGGGGTCGAGATGATTAAAAATTATTCGGGAGCATGAAATCAAAATGGTTCGAACCTCACTTTCATCTCGAAGGTGAATTTAACCGACGCCAAATAGGATAAGTGCAGAGGGAAGGCCATTGGCTAAAATTGCCGCAAACCCCGCCCATCTTTCCTTCTTTGTCAAAGGCCCGCCACCTAACCATGCAACTTCACCTTCAAAGGGCGAGTTGAGAGGTGGAGCCAACTTGTAAACAGTCTAAAGAATGCCATTATATACTCTTCTCCCATTGGTTGATTCATTAAAAGACCGAGGTTTCAAATATAGGCCGGACTTTTTCACATTTTCATTTTTAGAGGAATTTATTGGAATTGTTGTAAATTCCGTCTTTAGAATATAAAAATCTTTAATTAGGGCCTATTGAAATTTCCATTTTAAGTACTTGTCGGTCAATTTGACCTCTTTTTCATATCACTCCTTTACGAGATTCTTCCTTAGCTTTTAACATGTCTTTTACCCAACGATCCATTCAGGCGCCGAGTGAGTTTCTTCCGGAAGACGTAAGTCGTGATCGTTATCTTTATTTTTACAATAAACCTTATATAAATTATTCACATATTTATATAAAACCCGTATATAATACGTTACGCTGTTTTTTTTAAAATTAAATAGGAAGAAGATGAAACGGCGATTGAGCGATTAATCGGAGTGACAGAAATGTTTCCCGAAGTTGTAAGGAAAGTCGTTGGAAAGACTGCTCAAATGACATACAATGGAGTTAGAAGTAAGATACCTAACATTTCATTTAGGTAGTAAAATCATAATTGGCCAAGAAGTAGTAGATTCTAGAATTATATTATTCATTAATTAAGCAAAAATAAAAATTTTAACCGTCATATTTCTCACTTTTAGATGTCTATCAATTTTCCCGAACTTGGTCATGGCTCTTTTTCTCTTCGTCGACGATCCTCTTTGTTCCTATCATGTTCGAGTCTGAACGACATTCTATGGAGGAAATGCACAAGATGCAACAGCGACAGATGCTTTTAGGTAAATTTTGAGATATTCAACAAAATTAGATATGATACAAAGATAAATAAATATATTGTAATTGATACATGAATATCATCATATTTATCATTATTATTAGGTATGTATCATATTAATAATCCTTATAACTCCTATTCAAATTGTAAAACAATATTATTTATATTTCACAGGTCCAAATGCAGCCTACAGTAAATAGCATGGAGAATCTAGTAGAACAAATAAATGATAACGAGTCAAAAATAAAATTTGCTTCTCAGCAATGTCAGTGAAGTTATAGCCCTTCCTTTTTTGTAAATGATTACTTAATAATTAAACTCATCCTATTTTTATCTTCAAGCCCAGATTTATTTTCATGCTCTCTTAACTCTTTAATTAGTTTATAACTAACATATCCTCCTTTATCTATTTTCTATTATCTTTCTACAAAATAATGAAGTTTTTTATTAAACTTTAAATATCATATGGACTAATGTATAAACATACATACCTATTTTATTTCTTGTTCAATTCTTCTAATCAAGCATTTTGTAATCAATATTTAAAGTAGTCAATATTATATTAAAATTAAAATAATCAATTATTATTAATCTTAATCATTGTGTTATTTCTTAATGTTGCACCAATTAGGCCCATACATAAGTAAAAGGCAAGAATCTTCGGTTTACACTATTTTAATTGCGTATTTTTGGTATTTCATTATTTTTTATTTAAATCTTTAAAATCGTCATAATAACGTCAGTACATTTATTTGAATAATAAAAACATCCTGTTGAAATTTCATATATCATATATGACCTTGTAATAAAATTATGCACGTGCATCATAAGATCAATTTTATTGGGTGGTAAACAATAAGACGTCAGCAATTGTTCAATTACTTCTTTGAAATGGGTTACGGAGAATTTAAATTTACAATAACATGCGAAACTAACAATCGATTACCTTCCTCCTATAATATTCATTTCCCTGGAATGTTGGAAGTTGGGATGAACAAAAAAGACTGACGATGAGATTTGGTTGCAGGATGGTTAAGAGTCGCTCAATGTATATTTACAGAAGCATGAAATTTGAACAGATCATATAAAAGTAGATCTCCGCTCCTCCTTCTCGTCTCGAACCAAATTCCTGTTGTTTTCAGTCTCTCAAGTTCTATTTATTATTTCTGGGAGTGAAGCTCTGATTGTGCCGTTAACTTTTCATTTGTAATTTTTTAGTGCGTTAAATAACAGAATTCATTTAAGCAAAATAATTAAATCCAAGAAATTGAACCAACTTCATCTTTGAGCTATGTCACTCTCATCAACTTTAATTAAAACTTTCCGGAGTCAACTGAGCCGAAGTGAATTACTTCCTCTAGTACAATCAATAACTCCTTTTTGTTCCGAAACAGGGATTGATCCAATACAAAAGATGCTCCTTGCGGAAGAGTGTATCCTACTTGACAAGGACGACAAAGCAATTGGTCACGACTCGAAAAAAAATTGTCATCTGGTCCTGAACGGAGACTTAAAACTTCATCGGGCTTTCAGTGTTTTTTTATTCGATACAAAAGGGAAACTTCTTCTCCAGAAGAGATCTGCAGCAAAGGTGACCTTTCCTTCCATGTGGACCAACACTTGTTGTAGCCATCCGCTCTATGTCCCTGAGGAAATGAACGAAGAGAAGGCGATGGGAGTGAAAGTCGCAGCTCGTCGTCGACTCCAAAACGAGCTCGGAATCGAAGTTGATGAAGTTCCTCTTTCAGCCTTCAACTATCTCACTCGCATTCATTACAAGGCCTTGTCGGATTCGGTTTGGGGCGAACACGAAATCGACTACATCCTCTTTGTTCAGAAGGACGTGAATGTGAAGGCGAATCCGAATGAAGTTGAGGAAATCCGATATGTGACACTTAATGAACTTGAGGAGATGCGAAGAGACGAAGAACTCTCATTTACACCATGGTTCAAGTTGATTCTCGAGAAGAAACTTCCTCTCTGGTGGAATAACCTGAGAGATGCGAAGAAATTTGAAGATCATCACACAATTCATAGAATGTAATTCGGTTAAAAGGTGTCTGTTGACAGGCTTTATTTACTCAAAACACCCATTGTATTGTATGATAATGATGTTATACCAACTGTGCTAATTATTCCATGGATTTTAAGGTCGGTCAGGGTTCTGTCTTTCAATCTTTTTATACAGCGAAATTAAATATAATCGATCTGTTTATTTACCTATGTATGCTATAATAAATGTATACAAAAAGTTTATCTAATTAAAAGTCGAAAACACTCTTCACAAGAAACAAAGTTTTGGTTCATTTATTGAAAAAGTTATTGCTGATTGTATTCACTTAACCATTCATTAAAAAGCGAAACATTGGGAGGAGGTACATCATTGGTAGTAAATTTGAAATTAAATATATAATTCATAATAAATTAAGGATATAAACTAACATTAAATTTTGATTTCATCCATTTTGACGAGAACAAAAAAGTCATTATAGCCATTACTTTTATATCACTCTTTAAAATATTAATTATTCCATTCATTAGATTCACATTTTAAACGAAATTTACTATAAAGATAGCTGGTTAAATAATATTTCTAGACGTATGTAACCTAATATAACAACGGGTTAAAAAGCATTAAATTACATATTTATTGAAGATTGTAATTTGCTTACATATCTATTGAAGACTGCTAGAGCCTGGGAAAACGTGTTGTTATCTTTAAAACCTTGAGAGTTGAAGTGAAGAGAAGTGAAGTTGTGAAGAGCAAAAGAGATATTTGAGATATATACAGATTATACTTTTTAATAGGATTTAATGGCAAATAAAAAAAGTTATAGACGTTAAACTGATTAAACCATCTCACAATTTAGTTCATATTTATTTTACCAAAATTTTGCCCTTGTACATCCATGCTTTAAAAGTTAATAAAGTAGTTAATCATGTCTGTACTTCGTCCAAATTTGTTCAAAAACTGTGTTGCAATTGTTACCGGAGGAGGAACCGGGATAGGAAGAGCAATTTCAGTCGAACTTCTTTCATTAGGTGAGGTTGTTTTTAAAAATAATTTTATATTCATTTATTCATTTAATTTACACCATTTTAATTAAATTTTTCATAAAATATTTGGTCGTATGAGAATTAATAAGATTAAATGTTCATTAAACGATATAGTATAATCAATCAAGGATGTTAAATAAAAATACAAAAGAATATCTTTATAACACATTTCCATAAATACACTCTGAAATTCAATATCCGCTTATATTTGTGCATGATTGGTTAATCAGATTGTGATATTAATGATGTTAATGAGTTTCACATGGGATGCATATGAAGTTATATTAAATACATAAAAGTTTAATTAAACAAGAATTCCTAATGAAGGTAGCAATTTATTAATCGAGTAAATACCACTGTCTTTATTTGACAAAGAGAAAATTAAAACATGCATGGAAGGATCAAAATTAAATTTTGTTTCTTGGAAAAATTCAGGTTGCAAAGTCGTGATTGCCTCAAGGAACACAGAAAGGTTGGAGAAATCAGCTAAGGAAATTCATCAAATAACTGCAGGAGAAATCACCCCCTTCACTTGCAATATTCGCAAAGAAGATCAAGTAAAGTAAGAATAATTATTTGCAAACTAAAAACTATTTCACAATTAATTGCATCCTCATTTATTAAAATCTTTAAAAAAATCTCCATGATTTTTTAGAAATTTAATTGAGGCGACGTTGAAAAAATATGGGAAAATAGATTTCCTGGTCAATAATGGCGGAGGTCAATTCATGTCACCTGCTGCTGATATGAGCTTAAAAGGATGGAACGCCGTCATTGAGACCAATTTAACTGGAACTTATCTCATGTGTCGCGAGAGTAAGCAATCATAAAATGATTAATCGATTAAACGTTAAATATTAAATCCAATCTTAATTGAAATCTCTAATTGTCTCAGCTTACAATTCATGGTTCAAATCCAACGGTGGGTCTATAGTGAACATCATAGCTGATATGTGGAGAGGTTTCCCGAACATGTCTCACACAGGAGCGGCGAGATCAGCAGTAGACAATCTAACAAAGGTGGGGAGAATACTAGAATTTAATAATACTCCCAATTAAGGAAACGAAGAGTAATAATCTGACTATATTTAGAGTCTAGCCATCGAGTGGGCGACTGAAGGAGTTCGAGTGAATGCCGTAGCTCCTGGAATTATTGAGTCGAGCACTGCCGCAGCCAATTACTCTGTTGATGTATTTGCGGCTTCTAAAGAATGGCTTCCCTCGAAGAGGACCGGATGTCCGGATGAAGTGTCGGGGATTGTTTGCTTTCTTCTTTCACCGGCTGCTTCTTTCATAAGCGGAGCTTCGATCCGGGTAGATGCTGGAGGAAGTCTCTTTTCTCCTCTTTTATGGCAAATTACAGGTAATGCTAATACCTTTTATAATCATTAAACCAAAACATTAATTCAAGTGATTTTAGTAAGATTATTTTAAGCTTGTATTATAATTATTCATAACAATTAATTAGCATTTATACTATTTGCACACTATTTCCGCATCGTAATTTGGTAATATAATTTCCTGGAATTCTGTTCAGCACAAGCCAAGGAATCAAGTTGTTCTGTTTACTTATCAAATGTCAACATTTGATAAGTAAACAAAATTAAGTAATCGGAACCTCTATTTATTTACCTACTTTACAAATTACCTAAGCTCTCAGGCACAAAATCAAAGATACAGGTAGCGGGATTTAATCAACGATACCAATTCTACTAAATAGCTTCAAGTATTCGATGTATTATGGATGTAAAGTACATAAGTTTCTAATGTAAGATCAAATGTAATAGACTCCAAACTTAAAATTTTCGCCAGACTCTTTGAATTACTTTCATCAACAGTTTTTGATTCCGATTTAGAAATTGAGCTGATCCCAAAGAACTTATGCTTCAATAAAACGCAATTAGCAAATAAATATAAATGGTAAAAGCCAAATCTTTGTTGGCTTTGTGCGTTTTCTCTTTGTCTTCTCATGTCTTTTATTCTTAAAGAACTTCAGAATCCTCAAGTCTCAATTGTATAAATAATACCATACATAGTAAAGAAACACAAAGAAAAGAACTCATTTGAGCTGCTTAAAATGTATTGAATGTAAATACATGTATTAAATGGACATTTTATGCCTTAAAGGTACATAAATGTATGGTAATGAAATGGAAGACGAGTTACAAAGAAGTATTAATCTTCATTTTATTACACAATAGAAACGTAATATTTGAAGGCTTGACTTTCTTGAGTGGAGCTTTTCTCCGTTTTTGGATTAAGGATCATTTTAGTGAAAGGAGTGGGTGAGGGGATCAATAAAATCCTAAATGGAAGCCATCAGACTTTTGCAATACATCTTTCCCTCCTCAGAGTAAATACGGCATTACACTTCACATAAAATCCTTCAAAATGTTTACTTTTTACTGACATTGCTCAAGTTCAAATACCAACCACAAGCTATACAAATATCTTCCCTCTTAATATTAGGGTAGTTTTCCTTTCCTAGATCCTTATATCACTTTTATCGGAAACTCTATTTGCTTTCTCTATTTACCATCAAGGTAATATTGGTAATATATGTTTTGACAAAGTGAATCATATAACATACCTACAGATTCTAGTTAATATAACAAGTTGCAGATATATGGTCTAGTCTAGATGTCTAGATGTAAACATGGTACTTCACTTCCTTGGCCTTTGTTAGTAAAAGGTTCTATATTTTATGTATTATTCACTAGTAAGTGAATGCATGTTTTTAACGTGAGAGACGGGGAATGGAATTTTACACAAAGTGGGATTAAGGACGGATCTCTATTTCAAAGTGAATATTGAGCTTAGCTCTTAAACCACTCATATTCCAAAAGACAATCAAGTTTCACAAGGTTTTAATAACCACTTTCTCTTTTTAGATCACGACAAACTCCCGGCGTACAAATGGATACCTGAGACGAAGGATGATCCGGATCGAAAGTCTAAACTTTAATTTAAATCAAAGGCCTTAATAAGTACAACAAGGCTTTATGTGATAATCCCCTTTACTCCCTCTGTCAAATATTTACATTAAATTCAATTAGGAACAACAATGGCTTCCAATCTTCACAAACTATAAAACATCGCAAATAAAACTTGATATTGTTTAATTTTGTATTCACTCCGATGAAGTTTTATACATCAAGACTCAATTAAAAATAATGAATTCCTAATTTGACAGTTCTGTAATAAAGAAACTTAATTAAGCTGATTTCACTCATTCAACTTTGACATTAATATATGAAATCGTTCAAAGTCGATGTTGAATTTTTCATATTTTTGAATTTTGATTTATGCATTAACATATTTCCGCTTTGAAATTCAGAACGAGTTCGCTTAATCATAATACGTATAATAACAACAAAGTAGCTATTAGTCTTATTAGTATTTGCATATGGTATAACTTATAAGACTTATAACTAAAGTGTTACTTACATGCCCAAATATCCATACATAACTATGGTATAAATACAGTATAGAGGTATATTACCAGAACATGTAAGTATCAATAAAATACAATATAGTAAAGACGGATACACATGAAATTGTAATTCGCACAAGACTATTTAAAAATCAATAGTTATACCATAATATGGTAAAATGGATAATAGGGATTAGCAGGAATTTGGAATTTGGAGTTTTTCTCTCTCCGACCGAGACGATTTCATTAATGGGAGCTGTAAAATTTCTCCTGAATGCAGACGAGTAGATATCATTCCTTTTTGGAAACATGAATCCTGAAAAGACAAAAGACACACACCCACACTTGTTTAGTTCCCAGACAATTCCATCAAAGAGCAACATAAGTTTTATTCAATTTCAAATTCCTCATACTTAAAAGAGAAACTTCAATAGTTTAAGCAATATAATTTTACACTAACATTAAGCATATTATGAACTAAAACATATAATAATATCTTAATATAATATAATATCTCTGTATTAAATAATTGCTTCTTAGCAAGGATAAATATTTTAATAGGATTTGCATACAAATAAAAACAATTATCAAGCTTAAATAAATATTAACAAAAATGTATAATATGAATGAGCGTGTAAATAATATCCATTTAGAATGTTAATTAAGCAAAAAAGGGTTTTTTGTTACGCGTTCTTATTTCAATGAAAAAAGTTTTGAGTTTGGTGAAAGAAGATAAAGATTTACTTTGATAATAAGTGTCGATGGTTCCAACAAAGTAAAAGTGAAATAAGGACTGGCGTGGATCGATGGTCGTTCCAACAATTAATGGCCTTCGAAATCGACACCACAACATATTCTCGTGAATGTCGTAGTCGTCCAGTTCAATTATCTGCGACTCATGTAATTGGAAAATGGTTTTATATTAATTTATTCTTCCACTTCATTTTTCACTGACAATAGCTCATTTGCTCATTCATAAATTCTCAACTCTTGGAACTTTAATTTAAACTTCAAAAAATTCTTGAGACGAAACATGAGTCTATTAAATTCTACTTGCACTTACAATAGATATTTTATAATTTATCAAAAGGAGTAAAAAAAAGTTGCGGTTCAATGGACATGTTCAAATTGAAAAGAAAATTGAAATTGATAAAGTTTTTGAATCATCATTATCAATCAAATTGAAAGTAAACATGAAAGGTGGAATATTCATCGAGCATAATTTGAAAGGGTTGAAGAATTTAGGATGTTTAAATTGAATTTGTATACATTTTTTGAACTCCCACTCACATCATTGTGCGGATATGGCGGAGAATGAATTGATTCAATCAAGAGATGTTCAACTTTCACTCGTCCTCGTTCTAAGTAGCAAACAGTTAAGTCAGCATGGGCCAAGTTTGCATAGTCATCACCGAAAGCAACTCCGAGAAAGCTCTATTCAAATAGTCCAATTTTTCAATCAACCAATTCAATTAATTGAAAAAAAAAGATTTTACTTTCAAATAATTTAATGGTCCTCATACTTAATAATGAAAAGTCACGATGTAACAACTTTTAGCAATATTGTATGTAATATTACTTTCAATATTTATATTATATATGTAGTAATTACGTGTGTTTAAAGTTTTTAATAAGCTATTATATGTAAAATAGTCCATGCTATTGTTACGTATTCAACCATTCATATTTTGCTAGACATTCTTGATTAGTATTTTCATTTCATCAAAATTTGTTAAACGTCTCTTTCGTTTTGGGATATTTATAGGTCGTTTTAAAATAGAAAGTACGTTTAATTTTTAATATTTTATTTATTCATTTTGAACCAAATAATCTTTGATCTTGAAACTATCATTGGCTTTTAAAAAAACATCAAAGATATAATTACAAGTCTGTACAATCTTGGATACTTGTGAAAAGATCAAAGATGAATTTATTCTGTCTGGGATCGACGATATAATATGGAGAAGATTAATTATATATTACTACAATATGTAGAAAGAGAAAATACCAAGAGATGTCTGGGTGTTTGGAATACATAGTTTAAATTTTTTATCATAATGCATAATTATCATACATTATTGTTTGGCAGTTTGCCTCCAATCGTGAATTGAATTTCTCTCTTTTCGAGTGAGTCGATCGTGTACGAAAAGACAAAGAGAGCGTCTCTGGCCGAACAGGGATAAGTTCCATAAGAGCAAATTCTGTAGCAAGCAAGAATTGACCCACAAGAATAAGTGCTAATGGCTAGAAGTAAAAAAACAATTTTATCCTTCATATGCTAGTTGTGTATTTCTTCTTATAAAAGATAAATATTTATATCTAAATAGCTATTTGTATTAGAGCTGTAGTTTAAATAACTGAGTAAGTATGTTTAATCTAGATAGGAATAATGAATTGGCAATGAATAATAAATTAGCTCTCATTGTCAATGAAGTGAAAATGAAGTAATAGAATGAATTTCTTACGGAAAGGGTTGAATGCGAGGATATCCGAAACAATGATCCAATAATGAATTCCTCGAAGCACGCTAGCTCTATTTGAGAACAAATTATGGGATCATTAATTTACAATGATGGAAGAGTTCTTATTACACAGCAATTTTGTCAAAAATTATTACTTATAACAAACCTACATAGTACATGTCTTATATACAGATATGTAATACATGAGTGAAATCTAGCTAACAATAAGTATGTATATTTTCATATCATTGATGTTAGAAATATGCCATGTACCTTTTATGATACTTTTATGATCATGAAATATATTGTACAATTTACTTTATCGCGTGAATTGAATTAATGACTCTTTCAACAAAATAGAATTTTAAATTCATTTTTGAATATAAAGAAAAGTTTAATTTGACGAAAAATTCGTAGTGTGTTGGAACATCTGTCGACAATGCTCTTTAATGAACATTTAATGAATGGAATTCTGTCAATACTTATTGGTTAAAGATAAAGTTATTAAAACTTTAAAATGAGCAGAAGGCACTTGATAAGATACTCTAGAACAGGGGGATAAGGTATATATAATATAATAAAATTGTCATATTATTCACATTATTTTCTAATTTAAATAAACTAGGAATTTTCAATTAAGCTTCGCTTTGATGAATAATACAATTGTGAAATGGCACATGACCCATTATTTAAACAACTTTAATACTTAATTTGAATATTTGGGTTAGGTTAGGTTGTAAAATTTAATATATATTTTCAAATCAAAGGAATTTCATAAAAATTTACATTTGATCGTATTACTCGTATGCATATTATACATATACCGTAGGTATACGAGTAGATAAATATGAGTAGTATTCCATACATAAATGTATACCTGTATATCTAGTGTAAGAAAGTACTCGTATGTAGTGCAGTTTGCACTAAAAATCTACTCTCGAATACCAAGGCCGTAGTCGATAAAGCAACCAAGGGGTTATATCCGTTTGTCTGATGTTCGACTTTCAACTTGAATGTCAGATCTTACATTAAGATTTTATGGATTTGAGAATTGATGCTCGGGCGTGATTTGATACTATTTATTAGAACAAGTCATAAATCAATGTAAATACTAAAATATTAACAATATATGCCTGTTCTGTACTAATTGGATATATTAACAAAAGTTTAAGAGCAATCAGGAATAAATAATTAAAATGCTATAAAATTTTTATTGTTGGATATTATATTATATTTATCATACATGAATCGAATGTCTCCAGCTTCTTGATCCGGAGATGACCAGATGAGTGAAATGTTTCCAAGCTTCACAGGTTTCCCTTTGTCAATAACGGAAGCGAAAGGGATGTCATAGCACGGGAGGTAAGTGAGGAGGAAGGGAAGATATCGGAATTGGCCAATTAGCCCAACGCCACCACGGAGGAGCTCGCCAGTTCCGGCAACAACCCGGGCTTGGATCAGCAGCCCTTCGAAGTATCCTCCTTCCACGCGGACTGAAATTTAAACAAATTTTATCCAACATAGCTTCTCAATTTACAGACGAAACGTTGTCGTTTTCGTTTCATATGCTTGAAAGGTGAAAGGAAATAATGACATATTTAGGAATTTGAATAAATAATATACATTTATCAGCGAGCGAGATGAATCGGAAATTTAATTCTGTGGGTGATGAAGTTCAATCTAAGCAATCAGAGATTATTATGAATTCATGGTTTAATTATCTAAACCCTAATTATAGTACGCGTTGGTTCCTACTCCATTCCATTTCAATTACGTAGTTAGGGCAGGCCAAGGGAAATCTTCCGTTCAATTTTACCACAACAAACGGAATGCGTCCATATCTACCCAATGTGTCAGTCTGGAGATGCCGATATGAATAAAATATGTAGCATAAATGGGTCTATACTTAATAACATGTACTTAATATTACATACTAATACATACCAGCCTATATCAATTTGTATAACTAGGTATATTACATTTCCTTTTTAAATTAAGTTTGTCTCTGGATGTAGAGATTGAATAATGTGATTATAACAGACAAGATGACAGAATGGCGTAATAAGTGAATGAGGAAAATCTGACAATCTACTCGAACATTTTCCTTCTCATTAATTCCCATTTTATTTTTACGGGGTTTCAATGGAGCGCAATTATGAAAAAAGTAAATGTGAATTATTCATGTATTCTCGCATTTGTTCAGAAACAAATAATTTACTATTGAAAGTTTTAAACGAATATTACATCTATAAATACTGTACATACTTATAACATGGTATATTGGAACTATCATTATAATTTTGTATTTTTTATCTTATTCGTTAACTGAGAAAAAATACCTAAATAATCAGAATAATGTCCAATAAGTATAATATATTGTATAACTTAAGGCACAGTTTAAATTAATGAGATTGCTATTTCAGAATTTTTTCTTTACGATCTCCATTATGATGATGTGTAGGGATAGGGAGTTAACTTATAATAATGCTCATAGGTTGGGAGAAGCAGAGTTACATTTCATATCTGCACCAGAAAACCCGTTGTGAATACAAAGTGTTGTATTTGAATAGAAAACCTCTTTAACCACTGAACTTCTTCTTTTGACTTTTTATCATTCAAGTTCTCATTTTTTGAAATGAGACGAGGTTTAAAAAATATAGTTTTCCTTAAAAGTTTTCTCCGATATCATTATAAGTTACTTGAAGATAAGTTTAATGAAGCTAAAAATCTTTTCGCACAATCTTCTATTGTGAAAAATCATTCTTTGTAAACTTTATCGTAAAAATCCAAGTTTTTTTTATATAAAAAAGTGTTAAACTCAGCTGATAAGATTTAAAAAGTGTAAAATGCAAATGGTTTTGGAAATTAGAAGATAAATAATTTACCAACGAGATCGGAGTTCCTTCGATATCTTCGTTCTGTAGCCGTGAGTTTAAATGGAACTTCATCATAGTGATCCGATCTCTTCCTTTTCCCAGTTGAGAATCTTGTACGAAGCCCATAAGGCAAATCCGCATCGTTTGGATCTTTCCTGGGGACTAAATCTATGCAGGACTGCTCTGTATATTTCAGATATCCATCCACCCGATCAAATGTAAGTAGGAGGAAAATGGATATGGCGAAGATCCGTGTGCTAATGACATAAAAGTATTTTTCGGTTTCCATTTTTTCCAGAAGTGTGAAAAACCATTTACTTTTTTCCTGTCCCTAATCAAGTTAAAAACAACCAAGTTGGATGAAAAGATTATTTCCATTAGACCTGAGAGAGTCCATTAAATTCTTCTCAGGTTTGTGTAATAATTAAGAAACTAACTACTTCCTTACCTTCGTCGGATATCGGGAGAAGTGGGGGAAAGTTGGGGAAATTGTCAAATGAAACTTGTAATAAAGGGAGAATAGAAAACACTTTGGTTTGGAGGAAAACTAAAAGTTTGTTCTTCTCAATACTTAAATTAATAAACTTGCTAACATGTAATGTAAGTAATTATAACTTCAAAGTGAATTAAATTCATAACTTGGAAGAAACAATACTTGCCCATAAAGTATTACGGTTAATTATAAAAGACGAGGAAACAAGTTAAAGTGTGTTGTTGAGTGGACTTGTAATCAAAGACTTGAATGTGCAATCAAAAAAACCTCCAGGAAACCTTCTGCGTCGTTTTTACATCAAAGGCCATATTTTTGGACTTATTTCGGAAGTGTCTTCATTGCGTGTTTGAAGTGTCCTCCAAGAATTAAACAGAATTTTGGGAATTGAATTTCCAGGAAAGTCACAAGGATTTAGGAAGTGATGGCATGAGAAGTTGCATGTCATTTGTTGAAGGGAAGTTGAATAATAATTTACCACCTACCTAACTACTTAAATGCACCTATATTATAGTATACCTAGTATTAATTTATGAATTATGTGATATAACAAGTACCTTAGTATTTTATAAGTACAGATGTATGGTATAAGCCATATTAAAAGTATAGGCCTATTTATGCACAAAACTTGAGAACTCCAAACTTTTTAGATAGACCAGATTGACAAATTCCTGTACTTTTCTCAGTGGCTCAAAGTGGCAAATGAGGTTATAAATTTTAATGATCCTTTCTCTCACATTATCAATGTGCCATGAGATTCTTAATAAAGAATCGTGGGTTTGGGAAAAGAGCGAAAGTGGTTTTTCTGTCCATCTTCCTTTTCGTCGGATTGTCTCTCTTTGCACTTGGAATTGGTCAACCCTTCCGGGACCAAAAGGGAAATGGAAAAAGTAAAAGTTTAATGAGTTTGGATAGTACGTGCAGTGGCCATTCACCCCCCATTAGACAATTTGATTCCTGGACAAGGGTCGCTGACTCTTTGTACACTTACAGTGCCTATTTGGACAATCGGACAGAAGCCCATGACCTCCAGAACCTTCATGGCCAATTCCCTTTGTTAATCAGAATAATCGGCATACTCCAAATCCCTCCGCTCAGGTCGATGCATCCGCTCCGAAGACTCAGAATTAAAGATGAGACTTATATGGGGGATCAATTCAGATGTAAAATCCATTATGAATCCCCCAATGGATCTCTGATTGAATTGGGAACAGAAATTCACTTGCGACGTTCCATATTCGAAGAAGGGATGAAAAAGTACGCTGGGAGTTTTTTCAACTGTTATTCCAGGATTAATTTTTCCACTATTAATATTGATAAGGGATTCTTTACTGAGAAAACCTCCATCTTTGTCTCGATTGTTCCCGTAGGGGCCTCGGACTACCCGACCAAATTGATTCAAGTGAGACGTCTGGACGACAATGAGGAAATGACAACAGGAAAAGGTCGAGAGAAGAAAGCCCGGGATAAGTTGCTCGTTTGTGTCCGACCCCTTTTTGGCCCTTGGGATGATGTGAAGCGGACGGCGGAGTTTATGGCCTTTTATTCGGCCATGGGCGTAGAAGGATTTACATTCTATGATTTCGGAATTGCTCCCCGGGTTCTCCAATATTTTAACGCCCTTGTTAGAGAAAATATTGACATTCGCGTCTTGCCCTGGAACCTCCCTACCGGGAACACGTCAGACCTTTGGGACTTTGGATCCTTAGCGGCCCTCAACGATTGCGTTTATCGGAACTATGGAACAAACACCGGGATTATTGTGGTCGACATTGACGAGTTCATTGTGCCAGGGCAAGTTGGGATCGAGTCACTCAAAGCCCTTTTCTTCCTTCTGGATAGAAATTTAGGGGAAGTGTTAATCCGGAATTCATTCTTCTGTAAGGAATTCTGTGAGAATTCAAAAGGTCGGGATGAATTTCAAATATTTGCATGCTCCATAAGAACCAAACGTGTGTGGAGTCCCAAGATGCGAGCCAAGTACTTTGTCAATCCTAGGGCTATTGTAAGCGTGGGACACCACGGAGTGACAAGGTTTCTAAGGCAGTTGGATTCTCGGGACCGAAGTTATTCCAACTCATTACAACTCCGACCGCAACATGCTCTGCTTCATCATTATCGGACCTGTCGGGACATTTCATCTTCCAAACACCCCGTTCTTACACGTCTGGCTATGCCCGATAGGAGAATGAACCATTTCAAAACTAAAGTCAAAGTTTCAGTTCCATACGCAGTTTGGAAAGCTAAGTTTCAAATGTAATTTGAAAGCTGAAAGTAATTTTGGAAATTAAGATGCTATTTTAAATATTTTAAACCTATTAAAATGATGGAAAATTGTTAAAAAAGTTCTTGCGAAATTCATACGGTTTTAATCTCGAGAATTAGATAAAAAGCAAAGCTTAAAAATATTAAAGTTTAATATGTTTTTATATGCGTTTGTTTGCCATTGTACGTGAGATTTGAATTTGAAAAGAATTTTACAGACATTGAATCTCCATTATTACATGTGGGGATTAAAATTTGAGGATTAGTGAACGGTTTACATGAGTGGAAATGATTTAAAATAAGAAAAAGCCATTTCTGATCTTCTTACTGTGCACCGTTTCCAAATTCTTCATCTTTCCAATCCCTCTTCAATCTTCTATGCTTGAACGAGTTCGAAGTTTTAAACGGATTTCATCGTTGACGGAGTTCCAAGAAGTTCTTAATTTCTCATCGATTGTTTTAACTACAATTCTCATATCTTTGCTGGGAGATGAAGGACCGCACTTTGATTCTTCAAGCATACAGACAGCCTCGCAGGTCGGGATATTTTTATCGGCACCTTCACAATGAACCTCGTAAATTGGTTTGGTCTTGCTCTACACAACATAAAGTTTACTGTTATTATTATAAAAACGACTACTTATTCTTACTTTATGTCATATATCCTCATTTCTGTTCATTGTAAAATAAATCATTAAAATCTTTAAATAACGAATACATATACAGTAAACTATCTGTATAGAATACATTAATATATAAATACTACATAACACATTTCACATTGCGGAGACCAGACTCAAAAGCTCATAACACTCACAAGACTTGAAAAGTATTAGTAGCTTACAGTACTACATACATAGGTACATAAACAAGCTAGTAAGAACGTCTAAACGCAAGTCAAAAAACCAAGCTTAAACCTAAAGTTTACTGAAAATATTGAGAGAAACGGGGTTTTATTTTTCAAATTGAAAGATTGAAGCAATATTTAAGAATTGAAGCTTTATAATGGCGAATTCGGGGAATTGGAAAATGTGCGTACAAACAATGAATAAATATGATAGAAAAGACAAAATATATTTGTATAAAAATTTGAAAATCATACAAATATGCTTTACCTTCATGATATCATAATATACAGTATGTGTCTATTACTTTTTTTACATTATATAAAAATATGTAATAAGTATGAATAAATATGTAATTCATGCTTCCAGATATTTAAATAATCCTACCGTCCTTATTATAAGATACGAGATTATAGATATTATAGGGTTATGTTACTTACACGTAGGGTTTATAACATTTTATTTGATTATTAAATCTAAAAATACTTCAATTCCAATCTTCAAACCGTCAATACCGTATGTACGTAGAATTTATTCAAAAAAAGGTAAGGGGTGGAATTGAAGAACTGTTATTGGTATTTGAATTGATAAGCTTAAAGAATATGCCTATGTGGGTAAGTACATATACTCCTTTATAGAACTTTTCAATAATGCAGATGTATTAAATCATGTGATATAAATATTACATTTGAAAAAAATATTTCAATTTCAAAATTGATCCAAGAACAAAATATCAATTTAATAAAAGGAGTAAAGAGAATTTATTGTAAAATAAAATAAAAGATAAATGGAGAAAGAAGCTTCCAAAAGTGTGAACAGAAAACAAATTATAAGAGAAATTATAAAGTTTTTGATGGAGAAACGGAGATGATATGTTATTATATGTTTATAAATGATGAATAAATATATAGCTTTATCAATGTGGAACGAAGCAAAAGAGTGATATATAATTTGTATGAGTTCTATAAAGCATGATAGAAATCATGGATTCCTAACCAAACGAGAAACTTTTGCTTGGCAAGCCGTCGGAGAGGATGAGAAAGTGTCCTTGTTTAGAAATCGGGGAGAGTGCGAGGAAAGCGGCAAGACTTTGCCGTTTTTCTTCGTCCAACTTCCATTATTTCCGACACTCTTTTCAAAAGATTTTGTTAACTCTTCCTTTCTTCGTTCAATGTCGGGATTTTTCTTTAATTCACTTTTTCTTGGAACTTTTCCTTATTAAAAAATTTAAAAGAAATTATCGCCTAGTTAAACTTCTAACTTTATGCTTAAAACTTGGTGAAATTCTAAGAATTAATTTAAGTTTAATAAAAAATTGATTTTTTTTGCGTATTGAAATAAAACGCAAGTAGGTAATACATACAGGTATTATATTATAATTTAGGTAAATTGAAATTAACTATTTCTTTACAATTCTACTCTTTAGTTTTATCAAAATTACAACATTCCATGAAATGTTTTTATATTTATTACTCAAATACAAACTTCGATTTTCCTGAAAAAACCTCTATTTCTATTCTACTAACCTTGTTTCATATCTTTTTTCAGGCCAGTTGAGTATAAAAGTGGTGGGCGGATTGTTTTAGGAGCATTCATACTTTCACTCTCCTGGCTTTGGTCTTCAAATAGGCGAACCTTCTCGAACACTGAAGAATTACAAATGGAAATAGCATCCACAGATTCCGAATTGCGACACTCCTCCTCGCCCACGTTTTTTAATTTCAATGAATTTAATGGAGATGGAGAACATTGAGGAGCTAATGGTGGTTTGGTAAATTTTCCAAACTTCCCCATATCTTTCCTTTTCGCATTTTGAGTTTGAGTTAAGAAAGTTTGGTTTGGGGAAGCTGGTAGAACCATTGAATGACTCTTCGTTATACATTGATGAACTTCTTCTTTGTTCCTAAAATTAACCCTCGACGTCACAAGGGGACTTGACACAAACAAAGCTTTATCATCAAATATTTAATTAATCTACTACAGATATACTTATAGTACCAGTCTATTAGTAGACGACCATAACAATTTATATAAGATTTATTATATGGTGAGTTCTGATTATATTCATTGTCAATATTTTATACTTCATATTTAATATGATATAACACTTAGTAATAAGTCTTCATAGAGTTATACACTTACCCATAAAATGATAAATTTTCATTGTTTAATTCTTAAATTAACATTACTTGTTTGTTTTACATGGGACGATAAACAATTTTGAAAACTTACTTATTTGCGTTTCCCTTTTTGTTTAACTTTCTCTCAGAAGTGATTTCGTTCTGCTTTGCATTTATTTTCAAATTTTGCATCATGTTTCCATTTTTATCATTCGTGCTCAATTTGTCTTTGTTTGTTTTGGAATCATTGAATAAGACGCTTGTGGAATATTTTCCCATGAAATCTCGGGGAATTCGCTCTTCGTTTACTTTACCACTTTTTTTCACAGGGATTCTTTGGCTGACAGGGTTTGAAATTAAAGTTGTTGAGAGTGGAAAATCCCCCATTTTCTCATGTGAAGAATTTGGAAACTTTGGGTTCTCCGAATTCCCTTTCCCAAGTCCGAGAAATGAAGGTGTTAAAGATTTAAAGTTTTCAATTTTCTCTTCCTTTCCCCCGAACAAGTGATTCAACTCATGGGGAAAATTAACCTTTGAAGACTTTGAAGTTCCTTTATCTATTTTCTTTGGTGAAGGATCCGCTTTCAATTGCCCACAACCGCTCTGCCGCATCCCCGCAGTCTTTAAGTAAATTATCCAAATGGGTTAATTGCTTAAGTGAAATTCTGCTAATCGTTTGAGGCTACCTCCTTGTATTCCAATTAATTAACATTTAAACAATTGCTAGATTTTTATTTTCATTACTGCGCATTCAACTTGATGAGAGAAAGGAGGAGAGATTTGATCTTCGGTCTTTCCACATTCAAACCCCTTCACAATGTTATGAACAAATGATCTCGTCCTCATTGTCTCTTTTTCTTTGATGTTCGGCTAAATGACTCTGCTGGAGATGGAGACTCTTTTACATAGCTGCTTTCAACAATTAAATTAAAAACAAATTAGAAAAGTATTTCCCCCTTATAGTACGTATAATACATTAATGTGTGTTTCAGAACATCCATCCATGCTATGTCATAAATATAATAGACTAATAGAGTATTTATTATAGTTATTATGCTAAAGGTTTGAATTTGAATGTGTGAGGGATGTTGAATATTTAACGTTGAATGCTGTAAATAAATCTTTTATATAATAAAGCCCATTATGATGATCAAAAATCTTTTAAATGATTGTGAAATCGAGATTAAATTCTTGTACCACGAGTGAATGAGAAGACTTTTATATAAAAATCGACTCAATGAAGGGCCGTAAATCTGTTGGAATCGATAGAGAAAGTCATGTTCTTCCCAACTGAAGGATCATCCCAGAAGAATTCTCGCAAAAGATAAATCAAAGAATGAATGATTTTTGAGATTAATTGGATTTCCACCGTGATGATTCAATGTTAAAAATATGCCGCTTTTCCTTTTTGAAAATGTATTATTGATATTTTTTATATCATTTATAATCAAATATTTATATATTTATCAACTATAGTTATAAGTTATAACTCAATACATAACTTTTATTTATGCTTAACATTTCTTCATTTCTTTTTTCTTCATTTCTTCATTTCAAGTTTACCAAATTCATTCAAACATAAAAAACTAGATTATAATCTAGTGTATAAGCAAGAATTTATTTTGTATAGAAACGAATTTTGAAGTATGGAATGATGCCGAGAAATAAAGCCCACTTCCCAAATATGGAGTTGATGAGAAATGGTACATAACCAACATTTCCGTCATTTTATCGGAAGCACGTTAATAATTTAGAAATAATTGTGACCTCATGTATTAAAATATGAAGGTAATGTTGAAGGATGATTATGTGGGGTAAAATTGACAGAAGCCAGGCTTGATAAATTATCCAAAATTCTCCTCCACACGTGAAAGCTTTTGGGAGAGTCGTAAGTGAGGAGAATTTGAAATTATGTAATTCTTCTAATATCGATTTTCTTATTGTTCGTCTTAAACACTATGAAATTCTTCTGCCTGAGTGAGAGAAAAGGATTTTTAAAGGATCTATTTAAAATTGAGCTTTTTGCCACTTTTAGCAGAGTATTTGCACATTCAGGAGATTTTCACACGAGTCATTTTTACCCTTTGAACCAAACAAATGTAAAATGTCTATGATGTCTATTTGTAGGCTGTTCGTGATGTAAATACAATTCGCAATTTCTGTGAATGAACTGAATGCTCCTAGGTATATAAGTATTAATACATAAATAATTAACATAGCATGTAACTGTACTGTAATAAATAGTAAAGATCGCCTGTGTAGATATTTTATTACCCTCTTATATTACTATAAATGTAAGAAAATGGTCAATCCTATATATTTACATATGTATGAGTATATATGGCTTATGCTTATTATTATCGGTGAATCTGTGCTTAACACTCCGACAAGAAAGGTATTTGGAGACAGCTCCATTTTCCTTTGATCTTTATCTTCAGATAATTTTCCCATGATGATTCCTTTTCCTATGCATCGCTTGATGTAATCTTATATTAAGGATATAATATCATATACTGTATTGGTCCATGATTTGTCCGGTGCCCGAATTATATCCGGGTCCGATTTATATCCGGGGGTGGGACCTGAGATTTTAAATTATAACCGGGGTAATTTTTAAAATGGACGAAATATTTAACATTTAAACGTATTCCTTGGTCTTGATTTTTATTTCAATTCAATTAATAATGTCACAATGGCTTTTTCGTGTTGAATTAAAAGCGTTTCAATATGCTGAAACAGATAGTGGAGAAACCATTTGAAAGCATTTTAAAATAGAACCAAAATGAGGTTATTATATTAATGATAGTGACAGCAGCCACTCTATATCTGAAGATTCATGTTTTGATGATTAAAAGAGAGATAGTCAGTAACGCACAAAAACGGACTGATAATTACACGTCTGAATCTCATAGAAATCATAAAGTTAGGGACTTGACATTTTAAAATAAGATGTGACAATGTATAAGGAATTGATCCTCAGAATTTCAGAATGAGTACAATCTTTGAAGTCTCAGAAAAATTCGATCCGAAAGGGTCAAAAATGTACATAAAATCATAGCAGGTGAAACTGATATAAAAATGTAAAATAGGCGACACATACTTTCGTTATGTTTTAACTCAATCCAATAGAAGATTTTATGGCTAATTGAATAAAGTTATATTCAAGGTGAGTACGTTCTTAATTTAGCTATTAAATGACGAAATGGTGTCATTAAGTCTTGAATCGTTAAAGTTGATTGACAAGGATTTGAATGAGAATTAAGGATATGATTACAATAACTAAAATTACACAATTTCGAGATGGGTATGGTTTAGTCCATTCAGTCAGTTTAGTTATTATTATTGGAGGAGAGATTGAAGATGCTTTGTGTGCAGCATCTCAATCGAATCAGCTCCTCTGTTTGCACCGTTCCCAATCCCAATGTCTTTCATCTCCAAGCTCTTCACATTGTTCTCATCCCTATTCGTGAGGGAAATGGTGCGGAGAATGGATATAAAGAAAATCTCTCCCGCTATTTTCTCTTCAATCAAACACACCCTCAATTTTCCCAATGCTCCTGGGTCGAAATGAAAACCATATTAAATACAATTTTGGTATACTACTGTACATAGTCTGCTTATACTTATATTGGTATAAATACCTATGTGAAGTTAGTATACTTTAGTAAGTATGATATTAGTTACATAGCTTAATACATACGAGATATGATATAACGAGTGGTTATTCTACTAATGGTGAAATGGGCAAATCAAATACATAGCTCGTATTAATGTGAGTGGTCATATAATATCATATAATATTGTCATATAATATAATATCACTTAACTGATTGCTCTTCTCCGATTTCGCAAAAAAGAATTTTCCATTGAGTTTTGGAGTTGTCCCCAATCACTTCCACGTTTTTTACTTTGAAACCGCGAAATAAAAATTGTGTTGAACGCTGGAAGGTTCAGATGTGACAACCGCTCTCCATTTCAATTGTTTTTTCCATTTTGGTTTACAATTTTCTTAAGGATTCCAGGAAATCCCTTATACCTTATGTAACAAACATCTAAAATTGGTCCCTAGTCTATTTTACGCATATAAAACTCTTCTCTATTTGTATTTCAATGAATTGCGTGTTTTTTTACATGGCATGGAGTTTAAACGGAATACTTGAAATTGAATACCTCTACATCTTTATTAAGATTTACACTAATGATATTGTATTACTAATAAATAGTATTGTTGTACTTTAGGTAAACAATTTACTTTGATGAAAATGAGATAATACGAGTACATACTTAATACGTAATATTGTACACTGTACATATAATAAAATATAATAATACATACATATCCTACATATAACAATTCATATATTGGTTTTGAGTAACAATTACTTAATGTATTTTGCATTAAGTATCAAAGTTAGATGATTCTACTTATTGCAACCTATTTCTATTTCTGTTAATAAATACACATCTTTCACCATCATTTTACTTGCAGCTTAGTTAGAAGTAATTATACATTAATATTTGAAGTTGCGGGTTTAAATGGTGAATTTGAGATGAATCTGATATGTAAGGATAATTTATTCAAATGCCTGCCACTTCATTATAATATTTATTTTTGATGCTTGAGGAATTCTATGAACAAAACTTGAGATTCGACTGTTCGACTTCTGACACTTTCAAATCTCCTCTGGTTGCCTTCCTTTGATTAAAAATACATGTCAAGTTGAAACCCAAGTTGAAATCGAGCTGTCTGAGGCCCGGAGCGGGGGTAGCAAAATGAAATGGAAATGTTCTAAGTCTCCTGCTCTTACTATTTAAATCAAAATGTCACCGACAATAAATTTAAATTAATAGGCTTCTTGAATGACATCAAAGTAAATAAATGATAATTACATTTAGGAATTGTCTAATGAGAAATATTATATATTATTAAAGTATAATAAATTATGATAATTTAGACAAGTTGAGGATCAGTTAGAAATTAGAAAGGTTGGTTTTAAGTATTTCTAAATAATTGCATTTTGTTTAACCTATTATCTTAATGTTAGATGATTCATATTATTATTATGATATTATAGAACAGTTCGCTATATTGTCGAACTACAATTACCTATCAAATTTCTATTTTAGAATAAAAGTGTGTCATATCACTCATATCTATAGAATTATCATGCTTTAAAATTATTCATTAATTCAATTTACAGGAATCTTGACCTTCATATACAATACCTTATAAATATAAAACATTCCATTAGGTTTCAAAGCGCAGATTTTCGAAATGTTTTTGTAGGTGTACTTGTGTTATTTAATTATGGAGGTATTATTAATTCCATATTTATTCATGAATTAATCCAAACAATTGAGATATTATTGTGAAATTGCTTTCACCAAACTTTTTATGAAAAAGTTCGGTGTTTTTTTTATTTTATCCCTCTGAAAATTTGGAGAAGATAAAAAGAAGCATGTTAATTATTAAAATCCTCAAAGTACTGATTCCAATTTCATTTTTGCACATGGGAAATTCCTCTTTGATTCTTCGGTGTTAATTTAAGCATGGTAGATAAATAATAAGCATGCAAAAGCGTTAACAAATCGGGATGTGTAGCAATTTCAGTCCATTGTTTATTTTGTTATCATTTATCATACGGAACTAATTCATATTTATTGTTTTCGTAAAATAAAATAAGTTTGTGGGGGATGAAATAATATATTTATTATAATTATGAGTAAATATAATGAATATTCATGAGCTATTTAATTATTTATCTATTAAGATAATGTGAAATAAATTAAACACTTTCTTAGAATTAAAGATCAGTGAATTCTCGAGAGCGAAATGATCAAATAGGTGAAACAAATGCCCTCAGTTTCTAAACATTTCAAGAATCCCAAATGAGAAAGTATTTGGGCATAAATATAAATAAAGCTTATAATCCAACCTGTAAAGTATATTAAACCGTATAGCGAGTCAATATAATAAATATTTCACTTCATTTTGTTCCATGAGAAATGATCTTATTAGGGATTCAGAACTCGGAGGATTGTTTGTAAGCTCTTTATATCTTTTAAGATTGGAGATAAAACTATCTAAGCCTTTGGTACCAGAAATGCTCCAAAGAATTTGAACAAAAACTCTTAACTTTACTTCCAAGAAAAAAATTATTTAAAATTATTCGCAGGAGAACATGAAGGTTCGACAAAAACATCCTTCACAGGGAAGGTTTTAATTTATTGCTTTACAATGTAGGGATTGTGTAACATTTAGGAAAACTAAGTATTTAGAAATTAATTATTTAATTTTATATAAAAAGATAATGGATTTTAATAAATAATAAGTTTTAGAGTCTTTGGTAGATACATTCTGCTAGTTTGAAATAAATAGTTCATGTTTAATAATGTATACCTACCTGTACCTACCTAATAATTTATTTGATTACAGTTGTTTAAGCTTATACCTTTGCTGACCTGCTTGCATATTTGTTTTCAAATAATTTTCAACCAATTTATTTCAAAACCATTTTCTCAACAATAAAATATTTCCAAGTTGTTTAAAATTGAGAATCATTACAAAAGTTTGAAATTCTGAAAATAATGCCAAAATAATATTATTTATATTATATTATTAAATGCCAACCAAAAATGGGAAAGTCGTTGGAAAATATCATCAAATCTTAAAAGGTTTTAATATACCTACAGATAGAAGTATGAAATACCTGAAAATATTATATTAAATGCATCAGAATATGAAATATGAGAATATGAATTCATTCAATGGAAAATAAATTTATTTTAAAATATTTTCTCAGATAAATATTTATTACAGTACATTATTAGTAGATGCATATTATATAATTTATTATTCTATTTATTTGTTACACATACCTACTTCAAAATGTAGGTATGTGTACACATACAAGGTACATATTTGTATACATATCTGTAGTATGATTTTAATAGGCAACATAAATACAATTTTTAGTTTTATGATTATGACAGCATAATATATAATAGGTAGTACTTTATAATATATCTTAAGTGAATAAACTGAATTATCCATCAATATTTATATTTTAACATACTTTGTTTTACCATATTTAAATTGTTCAAATATTTATTTATATAGATAGAATAGAATATCATTCCATAAATTATTTACACCTATTAAAAGATTGAAAATCTAAATATTTTTTGATAATATATAATTTTTTTCTAAACTTGATAATAAGTATTTATTTTTTGTTCTAAATACACAATTGTTATACAAGTAATTCATATCCCTATTTAAACATTAGAGGTTAAAATTCTGCAGTGGTCCTTGTAAAACTCCACTTTGAGACAATCTGGAATGAAACATTAAAAAAGGAATTTATGAATAATAATAGGAAAACTGAAGGATGGATCTCTAATGAAAAGTCAACAGAATGAAATGGATTACTCACTTCTTTGAGCTCTCGGCGAATGTTGGTGTTGAGCCAGCCGTAGAAAACTGCATTGGTCACAGCCGAGGACATTGCAACCAAATGACAGGAGGCGAAGATGATGAAATAAGAATCAGATCCAATAATGAGCTTTGGATAAAGATCCCCCAATAAATTCAACATATTCAAGGGCATCCAACTCACGGCGAAAAATACGGCAATTAAAAGTCTGCAAAATTAAAGTCAAAGTAAAACATGCATTATAACCGAATTGATCATTCATTCAATTTAAAAGAACAAAGAATATTTAGTTAAGTATAAATGGAAATAGTATAAATGTTATTATGCATATATTACAATAGCATTGTTGTTCTTTTATTCCTTTTCAATTCCCTTTCGGCTCTGGATTGCGGATCTTTGCCTTTTTTTTTAAAACCCTTTTTGTGCTCTTTCCCCTTTTTCAATTTAATTATGCCACAGGGGGAATTGGCTCTTTCACTCCTTGTTTTATCCTCAGAGACTTGGATCTGAATTTCTCTGGCATCTCCGTTGCTTTTACTCCGATTCGTAAATTCGGTCCTTTCCAAAGGCGTAATCTCACAAAATTCTTTAAAAGTGATGCATCGCCCGAGATTGGGATTAAAACGGACGGCAATTGACGGGGAAGTCAATTTAGTTTCTTTAGCACTAGAAGCATTTTGAGGTTCCGGCTGACATTCTCCGACTGACCCTTCAAGTGAGCCTGAGAGTGGGCGACATTCCTCGTTAAAAGAAGTAGTTGCTATAATGAGATTTTCCCGATGGTTCTCCTCCCTCTTCTTCAAGTGGCTCCCGTTTGTGGAACTTTCCTCATGACAAACTTCAATTTGATGCTGAAACATTATATTTGCATGCAAATGGCGCGCGATGGCCATGTGCACTCCAGCCAGGACGAAGATGGGGATGAAGACTTGGAATAGCATTACGCCGAAAGTGTACGTTGCTCTCATATATCCTTCCGGCCACTGTTCAATACATTTTTTTGTGCGGAAAACAGTTTCGAGGAAGAAGAACTTGTCCTAGATGGGAAATGAAATGTAAACATAAATTAAGGTGAAGTAAACCAACATATAAACGAAAGCATGCACAATGGAAAATAAAAACATAAAGTATTTTATTATATGTTAAAGATAGCTAAATGCGAGTAGATATGAAGATTCATAGTAATTGATTTTCAGTTTGGTTAGTATAGTATCCTTAATGTAAACCACTAAAGTGTAATTAGGTACTTAATTCCAAATACCGTATTAACCCAAGAATTGTCCGGTACCCAAATTATGTCCGGCCCCGATTTATGTCCGGGGGTGGAACCTGAGATTTTTAATTATATCCGGGCCCCTAAATATATCCGGGTCACTTTTTGAAATGCACTATAAATTAAATATTTAAATAGCGCTATTTTTCATTTAAACCTTTTTTGCCAATTCATGGCAAAAAAGCTGATATTTATGACAATATCAGCAACTCTTCATCAGAAGTATCTTGTTTAAAATTTCAAATCAAAATTTAATAATTTTTAATCAAAACATAAATTTAAAATAGTTCAATTCGAAATTATTTTAATTATACCCGGTACCCAATTTATATCCTGGTCCGATTTATATCAGGGGGTCAGAGACAATAATTTTAATTATGTCCCGGGACAATTCTTGGGTTAAAACGGTATATGAAATTCTTTGGTGATTGACAAACACATTAGAAAATAATTAAAAAGAGATAGACCTCAATCACTCGTTGGTAGTTGAGAATTGGCAGTGTGAAAATGAATGCGAGGATCCAAATTAACGTAATTGTTCCCAGAACCAGATTTCGAGACTGAGCGTTGCCGGAACTATGGACAATGGTGAAATATCGATCGAGGGCAATTGCAAGAACAGTTCCAGTAATGACAAAAACTATAAAAAAGTCATTTAATGTAAAATTAATTTTTCATTAATAAAAAATTAATTTGTGTTTTTTAAAGTAATCGCAATATAAAATATTTTAATGAAAATTTATACATTTTTATTTTATACAAATATTCATTTTGCTATTACACTTAAATGCTTATACCATATACCTAATTTCAAATAATGTAAAATTAAAATTAATGAATTCCACGAGAAGAAAAAATTCTTTACCATTCATAACTTCAACAGCAGGAAGCCCTTTGCATAGAAATATGCCAAGTTCAGGATTGTTGTACAAACGGAACTATTTAATCAAGAATTTTTATTAAACTTTGAACAAACGAATAACTTCAAAATCGATATTAACATGAATGATGCAAATACTTAAACTTCCGAAATGAATATAATGGTGTAATTTGATTAAATAATGAATGAATATTTGATTCCACTTACAAGAGTGAAGGGCATTGAAATGAAGCATTGAGTAAGATCAGAAATGGCTAAATTTACAACGTAAAGATTTCTCGGAGTTCTTATCTGAGCTCTTCTCAAAACCTTTAATTAAAATTTTTTTTGAGCTTATTTAAGGAAATTAATTATAATGGATCAAATCATATAATAGCATGTTAATGTTAGATATGAAATAGATTCATTTTACGCACCAATAAACAAATGATGAGATTCGAGATGAAACTGCTGATAATGAGAAGGACATAAAGCACAATGAACACCGCCAAGTAATTTTCTGGTAGCAGCTGGAAAAGAAGAAATAAACAATTTAAACCATTTTATTTCATCTCTGCTGTTGGGGCGTGTGATGGAATACACAAATGGGAATTTGCTTTTACCCCTTTCTTTAAAATTCCATAAACTTCCGCTTCAGAAATATTGAAAAAGATGTTAGAGTCGAGTGAGGAGGAGTTGGAAATGTTGGCGTGCTCAAGTTGGTTGGATTTTAGCGGATCCATTCCACATTGATCCAATTAACCATTTGAACAATTGAATTCGCACTAATTTAAAATTATAAGTTGGAAGCTTAATCCATGTCCCACTTTCACGTCATAATTTAGTCCATTTGTTTAAAATTGAGTAAACTTGCAGTTTGCGAATAAACCATTTCTAACTTCTTGCACAATGGAGAATTTATTTTATCTTGAATTTATTTTAGATGATCAAAATAAAGATTATTATTTTCACGTCTCTGTATATTTCACTTCACATTTATAATGAATCCTTTGAGGTTTCTTGGTTTCCCGAAAGGATCTTACTAGACAAAAGTGAGTGAGACGATAAAAGTGGTTAGTAAATTTAAAACGGCTGAAAGAGAATAAACGTTAAAAGTTTATTTGATTCAAACGTGTCTCAAATGTCAAATTCCCTCTGTACTACTTTTGAATTGCTTACATTCACCTTGAAGACCTTCAGAGACTTAAAACCAAGAGACCCAGACAGAAATGGTAAAATGGATATTTTCCAACAGTTTTCCTAAGGGGCTCTAAAGAAAGAAAAACAAACTGCATTTCCTTTGTCTTCACTTCTTCACTCACTTGATCAAAACTTGCACTACTTTTAGACGCCTTTTGTTATTTTTTGCTTTAGCCCAGTTTTAACCTTTAAAAATGATAAGTTCAAAAATTGAAATTCTCACAATATTTGATAAAATTCAAAAAATTTCAACAATGTTAAATTGTAAAAAAATTCAAAAATAAAGACTTTGGATAAGATTTTCCTTCAATCTTGTTTTTGGAAGTTTTTTAAGTTGTGTTAACGTTTAAAGATAAATATGGGTAGATTGATTCTGAGCAAGTATTAAAGAATTTTGTTTAGGGATTGGGAGTTGATGTTTCCACGCCAGCATCTCTGGATCTGAAAGTCTGGAGCGAGAAACGGTTCAAGTTGTATCTCTGCAACAGGTTCATCTTCCCCCGACTTTTCCGCTACCCGGATTCTCAACTCGAGATCATGCGCCACTCGTCGAAACAATATTATAATTTCAACTGGAAAAAAGGGCTTGACTGGTTAACAAATAAGAACTTGAATGACTTCTCATTCTCCGACTCCTAATTTATGCATAAGGCTTCTTCCTCTCATACGGGTAATTACCAAATCCCTTATGTTTCCTATATTTCTCATTATTTAAGTAAAGGGGATTTTTCATGGAAGATTAAACCCAAATGTGATTGGGAGGACAAAAGGATCTCAATGGAATTAAAGGGAAATGGATTCAGGTACGCGGTCTGAATTTCTTATTTGCATTCCAAGAACAATCTAATTGGTTTCCCAACTTTAGGAGATTAGCTAATGGACTCTTAAATATAAGTACATTATATTTTTAAGATCTCAATGTAATGAGTGTGCATCAACTCAAGCTGGAAATCATATTATTGGAACCTATATAATACACTTTTGGGTCATTGAAATGAAATCAAATAATCTGCCTGTACAAAACATGGCACGTGTGATTTAAAGTTGCATCATTTGGGGCTTATTTCACATTTTATAAAAGGTTGATGATAAGATTTTAAGTATTGCCCTTCGACTTTTTTCATATCTCAGCATTAACTGCAATGGACTTTTGATGATGATGAAATTCATAAATGGAAAGATCATAAAAGACGAAATGTTCACAAGGGTAATAAATCCTTTGCTTCATCCCTAGCATTTCCATTTGATGGTGAAAGTAAAACTATTTGTATTATAAAACTAAAACTCTTTTATGTTACTTATAAAAGAAATATTAATAATGAATAAATAAGCTATTATCACAATCAAATGGCATATTTACATATACCTGTACCATATACTTATGGCTCACCCTGTATACATAATTTATATAATATAATTTATAATTAAAAATATTATCAATGGTAGTTTTTGTCGTTGAATGCTTTGACCAGTGCTTTTACCACCCAAACACAAGTTCGTTTGACATTAACTAAGGAGCGCTCAAACTTTTTTGCGTAGTAGTAGTTCCAATAACGATTACTTAAATCGATAAAGCTTTATGAATGAACGGAATGCCAAACTTTTTAATTAAGTAGTATTATGAATGTAAATGATGAATCAATTTCACCATACATTGTACTCATGAAATTCATAATGGATTAATTAATTTAAAATGGATTAAATTCTCTTTTAAGTAGAATTGTTATAAATGGAATTTTATTTACTTCTTCAAACATAATTTGTTTATATAATGTACTTAAACATGATCCAATGCCTATTCTAGATATTGGTATGTATTAGGGAATTATTCCGATAACGATAAATTATCATTTTCGATACGATAATGATAAACTTGAGAATCGATAAATTATCGATAATTTACATTTATGACCCTCTATAGAGAAAAATTTAAAACTAAACATGAACCATACTTTAAACGAATTGGTAAGCTGCACATTTCATAATTCTTTATTAAAATGACTACAATTAGCCAAAATAGTATTTGGTTTTACTTTTGACGAAGCAATGACTAAATGACGAAGCAAAGTGCAACTTGTGCTATAAATTAAATTAATTAAGTGTCAAGGTGAGACCACAACTGGAATTCACGCTCATTTAAAAAGAATTCATCAAATTGATATATTGAAAAGGAAAGCAGAAGAAAACAATAAACAAGGTATAATTAAAATTAAGTCGTGTATTTATGTATATTCTAATGTTCATAAATACTCAAATAAATTGTTTATTATGCTTAATTGAATTGAATTTTGATAGATTTTATTCTAGAATGTAAAAAAACCGGCATTGTCTGATGAGGAATTAAAAATCCAAATGATTTACTCAGTATCAAAAATGGCAGCAAAAGATGGAATTCCTTTTAAAGTGTTTGCAACATCAGAGGAATTACGTGAATCATTGAAAGCAAGGAATTCATAATCCCAAATAATGCAAATGATTTTAAAGAAATCGTCATGAAATTTGCTCACGAAAAAAGATACCAAGAAAAGGAAGTATTGAAAGCAAAAATTCTAAATGGAGAGCGATTCAGCATTTCACTTGATGAATGGACATCTTTAAAAAACCGCCGATATCTTAATGTTGCTATTCATGGAAACGACCAGGATAGGGTCAATAAATACTGAATCAATTCTCAGAGAAACAAAATAAAAATTATTTTATCAAATATTACTGCCTGATAATATTGTATGTTCAACGACTGACGGAGCTTCACCAATGATCAAATTTGGCAGATTATCTCCAATTCTCCATCAACAATGCTTTGCCCATGGTGCACAAAAAGATTTTAAAAATTGAAGCGTTGCATTTCATTCGCACTAATTGAAATCAACCAAAATGTTTGTGTGAGATGAATGGAAAAAAATCGCTGAAATAATTGATGCACTGTCTCCAATTCAAATTTCTATTGACTCACTTTGTAAAAAAGGAAGTAACTTGATTAAAGCTGACATCATATTCAAGTTCTGTTTAAAGAAATTAAAATCTCAGAATAGCATTCTGTCACTTCAACTATTCGAGGCCTTCAAAAAGCGAATCACCGAAAGAAGAAACGAGTTCTGACATTCTTATGTTTTTACATAACAGAAAAATGATAAATTCAATGGATAATGACAGTTTCGGAATATATCAAACTCCATCTAAATCCTCAATGGCTAACTTCATAATGGATCTTTTAACCCGACTTTATCACGTCAATTCACAAGAGAATTTTGAAGAAGTTTCAGCTATTCGAGATGACCGAGAAAAAACGTCTACTTTATCTCAAGAGTTGGAGAATTCCTTGAACGAGAGCATTTTTGTTCAACCTACAATCAATCCTGTTTCGAAACTCTACCTGATTAAACGAGAAATTACGACCAAGAGGACCATTGCTCTCACAGGCTTACGATTGTTTAAGGACTATTCATCCTTCAAGTGTTGAACCTGAAAGATCCTTTTCGTCAGCAGGTTGGTTTTGTAATAAGATCAGGTGTCGCATGAGTGATTTGACCTTAGACGAATTGTCTTTTCTTCAAAGATATTTTAAAAATGAAAACTAAACATTTAAAGAATTATTAAATACGTGTTTTGATTTTATTATATCAATTAAATAATTTAATAAACTTGAGATACAAATAAAACCCCATTGAAAAACGAATATGCGTATTATGTACATTTATTCATGATTTATCGTCAGATTATCGATAATTCTCGATAATTTATCGAGGATTTATCGGTTCTCGATAAATTATCAAAACGTATACTTTCATAATTCACTAGTATGTAAATGTACATATTGGCAATTAATGATTAATTTTTCATAATTTTAGTAAATACTAATGAGATTCATAAATAATAAATTTTGAAAAACGCCGGCGTATGATAAAATGAAAACTATCATGTAAGCTTCTTTTTTGTATCACAGTTTTTATAATCTGGTAATTTATAACTTACATTAATACATGATTTTGTCTTAATATGTTGTGGGATCGATATTAATATTTATCTTAATGTTAGATATATACAACGTGACTCAAATTAATCAAAACCCTATGGAGAAAGTCATCTAATGTATTAAGATAGGGAAATGTAATTAATGCATTGTTTATTGCATATGGCTTTCTCCATAGGGTTTTGATTAATTTGAGCCACGTTGTAGAGTGAAAATTTGAGTATAAAGTTTAAACAATTTTAGAGCATTTTTGAACTATGGTCCAAATCTCTTTCTATGGTATAAAAGGATCAATATTTAAAAACAATATTAGTCAATTCAATTATTGATTTTAATTTCATTCTTCACTTTGTTTGGGTGAGGGCTGCGGACTCAAACTGCTATTGAATAATCTCCGTTTAATCGTCTTTCATAAATGGCTTCGCTTACTCCTTGAAGATCTTCAGGAAGTGCGTAGTTTCCTTTGAGATGTTTCCCTGAACTTCCGGACCCACTCCGCTTGGTTCGAGATCGGCTTTAAAACCAAATTCATTAATGAAAAGATGCTATTATTAATCTACTCTATACCTCTACTTTCCTCTACGTTCCTCTACTTTCTTATAAATAATTCTAATATTGCAAATCTCTCCTACAATTTAAGTTACAGTTTCAAAATGACCTCCATTGGTATAAAGAAATATGAGAAAATGAAAATGTAAATAGAGCAAAATAAAATGTTTCGACATGAAAATCAAGTCATTTAATGAATATTAAAATAGTTCAATGAACAATTTTATTAGTACATACAATATATTATATGTTCATTATTTCAATAATGGGCTTCTCATTAAAAGTTTTCAATAGGAGCAATCGAAGCGTTGAATCTTTTATTCAAATCATTAGTAAATAAATCCATATTAAACTGGGAGTAATAATGGATATAAATAGGAGGTAATGTACTGTACATTTTATATTATTAACAATAATTCATATTTAATTGATTGAACATGAAATGTATTAATATTCACACTATGTATATTAATACATTAATGTAATGTATTTTAAATAATCATACAGAAATCATTAATGTTGATAGATCAAGGTATTATAAAAAGTTATGCATTTAATTCAGGTACAACCCTCGATCAAAGAATATAGTATGTACAAATAATATGTTATAGTATGCTATCTAAAAATGTTTGTATTGATAGTATACTCTTGGTTTTATTTAATGTGTAATATAATGTTACATCCTCCCTGAATACATAACAGATGAAAGAAAGTCGTATTATTATCATAAATGTTTTCTGTGAAGAAGATAAATTCGTATCGAACCAACTTACTTTTCCCTTCGGATGTTCTGCGGCGAAGGTGAGGAGGAGGTTGAATGGGAAGGACCGCCGTGTTTTTTAGATTCATTTTTCCTTTGATGTCCACTTCGCCTCATCCTTTGTGGAATAACAAAATATCGCTGATTTTCTTCTCCTTCTGATTCGGAATTAGGACTCTCATGCGGTTCATGTCCCGCCCATCTGTTAGAGAACTCCCGCGGTCGCCCGTCCAAAACTCCTCTCAGCTTCGACACGACGATTTCTTGGCAAAAACCCTCTTCATGGTACTTTTTAGAATCCGAAAGCTGGAAGGTCGCGTAAGGTGATATGTCCTGGATTCCTAAAATCAAATTTTACAAAATTAATTTGTAGATTATGGGCATACAAATACAAACTATTGTGGCTAGGGCGTCATACAGACGGACTGTACAAAGATCATCTTTGAAGAGTGGTCAAACTATAAGAGAAGGAAGGATTATAATTTGGTCCGAAATCTTTCATAAACCTATAATAAATAAGTTTGTCGTTGTATATTGTAAAATTAACAAAAATATCCGAAAGTGCGATCGGAAAGTTGAACGAATGGTATTTTCTAATCTACTACACGTATAATTGGTGTTTATTCCTGTAATACCTAGCATAAATACTCGTCTTTTGCTATTGCAATCTTTAGTGACAAATCGAGTTTCTTCAATGGTGACAATAAATCCACTCACTCAGGCTCCTTTAATCGAGAAAAATGCTGCCGCGGATTGAGATGCTGCTTCCACATTTTTTTATTCAATAGAGGAAAGTGCAGAGTTAAAGTTTTGTATGAGTGACTCTTGGGGGGGGGGGGGGCTGAAAGAATGAATTTGTTGTCACAATTCAAGAAGTTCGATTTGTCACTTCCAAAAATGATCTATCAACTTTCGGATCAAAATTTTGACCTATTTTGTCAATTTTACACTTTCCAAGTTATAAACATGTTTGTGAAATGAAAAGGATAATCGGCATACCTCTATCTAATTACAGACATTCCATCTGTCTAATAAAATCTAATAAAATTAGTATGACCACCCAGCCAAATCCCATTAAGTTGTCATTTTGTGAATTTGGTATAATTGCCTAAATTTTGTTAAATTTTGTCTAAAACTATGCTTAAATGGATCTTTGGCTCGCAAATATTTGCAATTATATTCCTCAAATTCTGTTAATTGCATAATATGTTTATTCATGCTCTATTTACAATAAATTAACTACATTGTATTTAATATGAGAAAATACTTGAAAACAACACACTTACAATTATTCCAAAGTATTTGTACAAACGAAAAACTATTTGTATTGCTACAATATTAAATTGCATTGTTAATTTAATTACCTGCTCATTTATTCATTAACAATTGTTATTGATATTGCCATTTAACTATTCGTTATTTATAGTGCAATTAACTAACCAATTATTCTCAAATGCCACATTAAAATGGGAAAACTAAAATTGCCAATTTGACGAATGTAACAAGGAGTAATTGAAGTTTTATCGATTATCTTTTTACCTTGAGGATGAGGAAGTCCATGACAAGGAGGACAAGGTATAGTTGAGTACAAATCCTCATGCCGAACATCGTGCTTCCCCCCGAAATCATATATTGGGATTTGCCCATGTCTCGTCAGAGTCTGCACGTTAGAATTTTCCATCTGTCTTCCTATATAAGAAAAAAGGCAAATCTATTCATCAATATGACCAAACCCGGCGAGTAGGACATTAAACTTACATTTAACTTCTTCTAAATAAACAAACTTTTCCTCCATATTCTCATTTAATTCATTATTCATTTCCACCGCAAGAAACTTCCCGAATCTTAAAAAGATAAATCAAATACACTTACGACTTTTACAGTAGAAAAACACCGTCGTGGCTGCAACTGTTACAGCAATAGTCGCGATGAGTATCGGAACAACTAATGTTAAATTTGAATATAGTGGTGAATAGTTAACGTTCACAACGTTGTTGACTAAAGGGTCCATTTGTGGCGGTTCTATTAAGGGATATTTTGAATAATTAGTCAGCCTAATTTTAATTTAAAATCATTTGTCCATTAACAGAGTTATATTATTTAATGTGGATAAACATTCACCGCCAAATTGATTTAAAGTTGTTAGTTGGAAGCTTGCCGTTCTGCTCAAAGCAGAAGAAGAACCGGCGAAGAAAGATAAAAATATTTCATATGAAGTTGATTCTTTCAGTCCTTCAATTATATACTCATTCATGAATCTGATCCGATTATCTTTTCCTATACAAACCAACCAATTTTCATTAGCTAAGATCATTAAAAGGATAATTAATTTAAATGGGAAATCGTTAAATAAGCAAGCTGGTGAGGTTTTGGGATAAATCTATAATAAATGAGTTAATTAACCTGAGCTCCAGGGCAGATCAGTTCGCGTTAAATCCCGATAGGCAATTGAAAAGAAATGTATAGGACAAAAGGAGTTGTTTGAATTCATGGGATAGAAGTTGAGCCGAATTGAAGTGACATTGGAGCAGAAGATTTCTCTTTGTGGAGGCAATTGAGCCAAAGTTCCAACCACGTGGATTTTCTTCATGGGGCTGTCCCCGCTTTGCCCAACTTCATTGAAAGACGTCATGTAGAGGTTCATTTGAGATCCACAGGGAAGACCCTTTAATTCAATTTAATCCAATTTAACCAAATTCATTCAAACTCAGCTCGCGACCTTCCATTTCCTCCAAGCAAACGGGAATTGAGAAAATTCTCTCTTAATTAAAATAAGCTAAATGTTCTTCCACGGACGCATTATAGAATTAATCACAATTTACACAATTAACGTTGGTCTTTTTCTCTTTTTACCCTCATTTGAATGTCTTTATCTTTTGATGAGAATGTCTGTCTCTTCTCCTACAAGTATTCAAATCAGATTAAATAATGATTCAAGATGAATTCACTAAATAACAATAAGAAGTTAATTTATGCAAATGTTTAATATTGTATTTAATACATATGTAATATTAGATTATTAAGTTTCTCCTTGATAAATAATAAGACTTCCAACGATGTTGCCTTCTTGTTAGTCAATGTTAGGCCATAAGGATTATCCAGAGTATTTTTGTTCATAATTAAGTCTTTAATTAAGTGAAATGTAAGTAAAGGTATTTAACATAACACTTGATCCAATTCTTGATAGATGCAAATAAATAAATATAATTTAAATTACCAATTTCCGTGCCCAATTGTTAACCCAATTTAAAATCTCGGCAATTCTTGGAAATTAGAAAGGGATGGAAATGAAAATAGGAAGAATTAATTCCATCTTTAGTCCTCAGGAAAATGTGGCTATGTATGCTTAAATTATTAATACTTATGTAAATACTAAGTGATTAGATTGCACTTTCTCTCCATTTAATTTTAAACCATGCAATGTACTAAAGTAGAGTGTTGGATATTGAATTAAGCATCAGACTAAATGCATTATAAAGCATTAAATATCTAATAAGTGGAAATTAAGCTTTTCTACTTTCACTTCTCTGCATTAGCAGAAGTGGAGGCTTGAGATTTTTAATCTTCCACAATATCCATTCCAAGTTCCCTAAAGATAAATTCTAAATTAATATAATTTTTCAAACATCAAAGCATAAATATATATATATATTATTTAAAGTGACAATTATCATTGTCACTTTAAATCTAGCCCTTACCCCCAAGTTTTCCTTGTACGAAGAAGGTGTCATGTCATATTGAATAAATCATCCCTTCAACTTTTTTCGAAAAATTTGGCCCAATTTCCAATTATTACAGATTTAATTACTTTCACTATAATTTTATAATGAAAAAGAGTCTATCAATGATATTCAGCCTAAATTTATCCCGCTAACTTGCTTTAATCACGTATACCTGGATCATCAAGTTGAGTTTATAAATGGGCATAACCCTTGTAGACTTAAGATTTATGGAACTTAAAAGTGATGACATGAGCATCAATAATAAATTCCAATACATTAATCCTTTAATGGTTAAAATTAAATATAAACATTAAACTAAAAACTATTACCTCCCTCCATACTCTTAGTTTTAGATTAAATCATTAAAATTTTATGAGCTTCAGTTACACTGCTCAGAATATTGATTTAAATGAGGCCCAGACCTTCTCATTCAAGTCATTTATTCTGCAGAATTTCCCTTGTGATCTTCATAATTTTCATCCGCGTCATCATCTCAAGGGAATGAAAATTTTAAGGAAATAAAGGAGAGATTTTTAATCACTACATAAACACATATTGAAGGTAAAGAGACCCAAAGCCCATCACGTCCCTTTGTCAACTCCGAGAAAAGTAGTAGAGAAGAAGGGGAAGTAAAAAGGATTAAAAGATCTCACCCGCAGAGTGTAATTTCGAAGGAATGGAGGGAGAAGAATTCTCTTCCAGTCTCCCAAAGATCCCTGGACTCGGTAGAAGAGAATAAAACCCAAAGGACTCTCTGCGGATCGCCCATCTCCATCCAAATCACTTTCCACGGACCAAAACAATTCAACGTTACGATTCACCAGCAGTGATTTGACTTTCGGGATCGGCGGCAAGCCTGGAACCAAATGGAAATTCATGATAGCAACAAAAAACATTTCCTACCATCCGGACCAGGAGAAACAGTTTGCATTATGCAGATTCCTCCTTTTAAACTATTCTTTATTTTCCTATCCCTTAGTCCTATCCTTCCTCCGGGGTTTCTATACATTTTTAAGGAGCCGGGTGACACTCCCCTGAGATTTATTTTGGTTACCCTAACACGCGAATCAGTTTTTTTTGGTAAATTGTCATCATTATCGTAATATTTTTGATCCAACATGCATCATTTAGGGATAAAAAGCCCTCGTGTCTTTTGAATAAATTCTTTTCAAGAATGTGAAGAATTGACTTGAATGCTTCGTGAATGATTTATTTAGAACATTGTTTGCTCTATTTGCGTCATAGCCGTTTCATTCATTTTCCATTGCTATTTACTTTAATATTTATAAATGAAATAAATAAATAAAACATGTTTCAATCATTACAATTGTATTTACCCCGTCCCGGGGCTGTGTATCATCTTTTGTTATGTTAAATATTAATAGACAATTATCTAATAATAAAATGATTCCTAAAATATCAGTTCAGATACTATCAGTAGAACTCTTCACTTTATTGGTATTTATGTCGTTGGAATCAAGATTTGATTAAATTGAAAATATTTAAATATTCAGACTAATCATAAAAGTCAATAAAATAGTTTTTTATGAAAATAAAAAATATTTTCCTCTAATGGTAAGAATTTCTATCAGAAATATCATATAATCCCAGAATGAATACAAATGCATATCATTGGTAAATATAAACTTGGCTATTGTTTGCATTAAAAGATTAGAAGCGAATTCAAATCCCAATTCTCCAGGGAAGGATAGAATGATGAAAAATGCGGAAATTGAAAGATATTAAAAGATAAAAAGCGAAAGTACTTTTGATCCTCAATTGGTAAGTTATTTCTTCCGCCTTTCGACTCTTTCCATTGTTTCCATTTTTGTGCTTCGGCGTCCTTGGGAGTTGGCATGTGTAGTTGCCCTCGTCCGACTTCTTAGTTGAGAAAAACGTGAGATGGGTTTCTCCCGGGGCTGTGTAGATGCTCCCTTCGGAAACCACCGGCTTTCCTCTGAAGAACCAAGTGGGGCTTTCAGCGCCCCCGCCCTGCCCGATATTGCGGCAAGGGAGTTTGAGCGGAGAACCGACGTGGACGACCACAAGACGGGGCTGCCCCACAAGACGCCACTCGACTGAAATCAAGAAAACAAAACAGATTACTCCTCATCTTCTCAAATTCCCTTTGAGCAACAAAAGACTTAAAGGATTCAGTTTTTTAAAAACTTAATCCGCCCTGATTTATTCCTGTCGTGTTTTATCCTAATTTATTTTACAACACTTTTGACAAATTAAATATAAGAGATGTTGATAAATAAAGTTTCTGAAAAATAATTTTCATTTTTTAAGGTTTACTGCATAACGTTACCAATAAATTAATCTTTAACAGTTAGTAAGTAAATATTCTTAAATACGATTACTTATTATAAATTAAATACCAAGAGCTAATGCTACAAATTATTGATGAGAATAATAAAGTTAATTATCTTAAATTGCCATTTAATTTAAAATATTATTTTGAAAATAAAATATGTTTAGATTCTAATTTCAATAGACTATAGTCTATTTTTTGAAATAAAACCCGAGTTTGAGCTTTCCACCAAAATTTCCAACGCTACAATTTTCGTTTCAATTGCTACTATTAATTATAGTATAGCTTATATATGCAATTTTATTAAAATAATTCCTTTAAACCGAATGTGATTTTATTTTGACGTCTCAAATAAATCTACTCAATTCAATCAATATCGCTATCATCGCTGCTGGAATTGTCAGAATCAAATTGAATAACAATTGGTTCAATAAAAGCATCGTCCAAATTATCAAGTCTCCAATAGTTAGCCTCTTCTTTCTTGCAATGTATAACTAATTAACTGTAATATTTTAATAGTATAAAGTAATATTGCTGTTTTTCTTTAAATAAATTAAGAAAGAAAACGAGAATATATATTATAATCTATTTTTTCTCTGCTCGGCTCTGAATTTGAAATAACCGCATCTTTTTTTCTAACGTTACCAAATAGAAATCATGTTACATTTGATAATAGTTTGGCAAAATCAAAATTATTTAATATAATTGTTATATGTCAAAAATTTACCTTTATTATTAATTGACAATTTTATAATTCAACTTTTTAATAATATTTGTATAATAGTTAATGCTTAATCACTAATGCTTGTATTCAAATTATGCTTTTAATTGGTTGATATAATAATAAATTACTTTTTGATTAACTATAATCAAATGTAACATTATAAAAAATTTGGCAACGTTAGAAAAAAGATGCGGTTATTTCAAATTCAGAGCCAAGCAGAGAAAAATAGATTATAGTCGCATTTTGCTTTACTATAGTCAATAATAACAATTGAATCAAAAATTGTAGCATTGGAAATTTTGGTGGGAAGCTCAAACTCGGGTTTTATTTCAAAAAATAGACTATAATTGAGAAAACTTGAAAATAAATAAATTTTTACCAAGAGGAGGAGGTGAAAGTGCAACTTGGGAAGAAGGACCGCTTTCGCCCACTTTGTTTGTAGCAGTGACCCAAAATATATGTTTGTTACTTCGAAGCTCGAGACCAGTTTCAAGAAATGATTCAGAGTCTACTTGGACGGTTCTTTTAATTTCATACGATTCACTTCGCTCCACAACTCTGGAAAACAAAGACAAGAATGAAATACTAAATAACTCAAATAACAATGGAACATTCTTACCATACGAGTATAGCTAATACTGTACATAGTGCATATATTATTCTAGAGAATTACTAAAGTCTCTGTAGGTATGAATATAAATTGTTAATACAGTATGGTATGAATATATTGTAGTGAAGTATCTGTATATAAGGTGTAAGTTACTTATAACAATATATTGGACATTAAAAGTTCGGAGGAGTTCACCTGTAATAAATCGTGAAGTAAGTAATGATCCCGCCAGGGCGGAGGGGCGGAAGCCAATTGAGATAAACGGAGCTCTCAGTGTTTGTAAAAGCATTGAGATTTATCGGCGGGCTGGGGAGATCATCCGGCGTTTTGCAGTACCCGATGAGCCAGTCAGAATTTTCTCCTCCTGACCCGGCGGCCGAGATGAAGAAGCTGTAATTGGTGCTCGGCTCAAGTTCGTTGATGACCGCAGTCAGACCGAAAGTCTCGTGAGTGATGCTTAACCCTGCGAACAACCCATGCTATTAATCTTTAAATCCCCATAAATATCAATTTGAATACCTTCTTGAATATTTGGAAAGTAGGTTATTTTGTAAGAGTTGATGATCCCGTTGGTTTTACCCGGCGGTTCCCAATTCAGTTGGAGACTGTTGAATGAAAGGGAGGAACAGTGAAAGTTCTGGGGAGGTCCTTCAGGTACTGTCAATTATAATGATTAAATATTTAAACATTCAATTATTTACATAAATAATTAAAATATAAAAATCAAATTATGATTAAAATTGTTTAAAAAATTAAAATAAAATGATTAAATAAATAATTATAAGTAACAAATCAATATTTATAGGTTGCGTCACCAATCTTTTGTACTTACAATTAGTAATGTTAATTAGAGCTTGTGGAAAAAATATTTTGTACCGTTTTGTGAAGTTCTTGCAAATAATACTTGGGAGCCTGGCCCAGCACCTGCGACATTCAATCCACTTACTTGGACCTCGTACTTTGTGAAAGGGCTGAGGCCATGTATGACGTAGTGGCAACAGAACATCTTGTGGTGGTGATGCTGCCATGTGCCGCTGCTTTCGTTCAGAATGTTCGCTTCGGCCTTTACCAGCCCTCCAATTGGCACGACGAGGTCGCGGCTGTCGCCAGGGCTGGAATGACAAACAAATTGAGAGAAAATCGAGAAAAGATTTCAGGCTCACTGGCTCCAGAGGAGAACTCGGTAGGCCAAGATGTGGCCGTGAGACATTTCAGGAGGGATGGGATTCCAGGAAACGATTAAACCTCCGTCTTCCCGAAGCATCACTTCCACCTTTTATACAAAACACAATTTAATTCATATACCTACAAACTTGCTAAAAGTATTAATTACAGATATTAATACTCAAGAGTGAATACCTTAACTGATTCAAATGGATTATAATAAAATTTAATTTCACAAAATATTATGGTAAATGTAAGATCGGCCAACTGACTTTAAGTGTTTTAACCCATCTTTTCCTAAAGTTAAAATGAATTTATAATTCAATTCAAATCCATAAAACAATACTCAAATATATATTCTATAACAGAGATATTTAATATTTATGTTGTAGATTGCATGCATAAATACTTTTGGTAAGTATAAGTGTTATAAGTTAAACATTGATATTTGGATACGTATAGGCCTAAATATTTGAACATTCTTTCGCGTCTTTTTAAGCTATTTATTTGACAGTTGACATTGTAATGAAGCGTACGTTTGACGGGGCCATGGATGGCGGAGTGCTCATCGTTTTGATGAATAGTTCTCTGGACGGGAGTCCGGAACCGGCTGAATTAACTGCTGTCACTCGAATGGAGTAGTTCATGGCCGGAGACAAATTCTCCAATAGGAGTTGATGGCGATCCCCAGAGACTTCTCGCTTCTGATTTGTAAACTCACTCTGCTCGTCCGCAAAGCTAAATTCGACATGGTAGAGAAGAATCGGGTTTAAGGTCGGATGGCGATTTGTTGCAGGAGGCTCAGGTGGCTTCCATTCCAATAAAATCTTCTTTGCCTCGATTTTCACCGCCTTCAAATCTCTCGGCGACCCCGGTTGAACTATACGAAGGACAAAGTGATTTTTTAAAGTCTCATGCTTAAAACCCATTTCTGACATTGAGAGATCTTACCTTCAACCCATAAAATATAAGCTTGAGAATTTTTCCCAAGATGATTTGAAGCTGTGCATTGATACTGTTAAAAAGATAAGGACCCGTTTAATATTTGTCATTTTTTCAGATTATTTATTTAAGAGCTTACTGTGCCTGAATCTCCAGAAGACAAATCTTTGAGAAAAAGAGTTGTCTTTGTTCGTTTGCCAATTCTTTCTTCAGTTGTGTGAATTCTAAATTGAAATTTAAAAAATTGAAATGCTTTTTATGGAGAAAAATTCATAAAATAAGTTTTTAGTCATTACATCTTGACAAAAAAGGACATAATAAATCTAAACAATCTAAAAGGTTAAAATGATAATAGAAAAATTTTAATTAAAAATACCTGTTGGCGGCGACATTTGAAAAAACCGTTGTGCCCTTTGACCAAACGACAGAAAGTGGGAAATCTCCGATGACCTCACAGATCACTTCGTGCCCTTTCCCTTGACTCACAGATTGCCCGTCAAAGTTGCTGATGAAATATGGCGGCACTAAAATTCAAAAAGTGTCCAAAGTCCAAACTTCTTCATGATTTATTATTATTAATTCAAAATGTCTTTTCTTCACTCTTTACCTTGGACCAAAAGTTGGATTGCTTTTGACTCCCCAGATCCAATTCCATTGTCGAGTTTGCACATGATTTGCCCCTCATGTTCCTCTTGAGCGTCCAAAATGAGCAAAGACCCATTAGAGAAAAACTGAACATTTGAAGATGGCCAGATATTTTCAATTGGTCGCCATTTACTCTCAAATTGGACTGGTTCTATAAAGATTAAAAATTAATCTCTGCCCTTCCTTCCCACCCGACATTTCTTACCCAATGATTTAATGAACCAAGTGGCGGAGGGGGATGGGACGCCGTAGCCGACGCAATTTATCATGGCTTCACTCCCCCGAGTCACATTATGATCTTGCGGTTCTTCAACCCATCGTGGCCCAACTACATTACATACAAAAATAACCTTTTTCAACTCTGAAAATTACATACAAGAGATTTTTGGAAGACTTGGTGTGAGGCAATTGAAGACAAAAAATAAAAATATAAAAGGCGCGTGGAACAATCGATGCAAAAAGGCGAAGAAAAGATTTTTCCCATTGTGTGAGAAAAGTGAGTGAAAACATTAAAATGCAAAATACCAAAAAGAGTATAGTTTATATGATGTACATGGAGGTTGTATCAAGTTGTTTAGCAAATGGAATGGGCGGGCGTGGATGGGAATATGTGCAAAATGACATAATACTCCATTCCATTCCCCACATACTTACAGTATAAATGATGTCGCAAAAATGTGAGTTTCGTTCGTTAAAGCTTGAGAATTCGTTCCAAAAGGTCTACTGGTACAAGAAGATACATAAACTTGTTAAAAAATAAAAGTTGACAAAATGGTAAAAATCCCGCGAGACCCAATTTTTTGGCATGCAAAACTGGTTGGAGAAAGAAGTGTGTAAATGGACTTTTTCGCTTCACTTGAAAGCCCAAAGTCAATTTTCCGATTGATTTATTCCTTTTCCGATTTCTCGACCCTCAACTGTTGACTGAAAATTAGAACGTGTAAATTGCCTTTAAAAATCTTTTTTCAAAAACCTTCTTAAAAATCCTCCTTGACTCGGGTGACTCACATTCAAAATAAGTCAAAATTCAAAATTTCCCAGAAACCAAAAGTTTTACCAAACGATGTTGGAATACTGATTAATTTTTCTTAAAATTTTAATATGAAAAATTTATAAAAATTCTATAAACGGTTTTTTATTCTCCCAAATATTAAATTTTCGTTTTTGTGTTTTTCCATTTTGAAATTGTGATTTGTTGTGTGTAATATGCCTTACCCTGAACGACCAATTTGGATGAAAAAGAGGCAATTCGTGATGCAGGGCTGGAAGTAACACGACATTTGTAATTGCCTGAGTGTTTCGAAGTCAACTTTGAAATTCGGAGGATTGTTGAGAAAGAGTCGAGGGGTGAAATCTCCATATGATCAAGTAGCGACTGAGGACCGAGGGCTTTCCCGTCTTTGAACCACGTAATTGTGAGCGGCAATTCCCCCACCGAGAGCCCGCAAATCACCCTCGTCATCCCACCCTCCCGAAGGTCTTGTTGGAATGCAAAAGGCTCAATCTTAGGCGCAACTAGAAATCACAAGAGAAGCCTCGAATAAAAGCAAACAACAAAACAAAACGTTCCGTTAAGTGCAGCAGTCGGCTCGGAAGCAAAATGACAAAAATTATCAAAATGCTAATGAAAAATGATTAGCTAAAAAAATTAATTAACCAAAAATTGATTGAGACAAAAAAGTATAAAAAAGTGAAGGTGCGAGACAAAAATTCATTCTCAACCTCACATTAACACAAAAAAGTGGTGGTTTGGTTAGTTGGAAAATGTTCAAAAATGTATTAAAAATCTCTTCTACCCATCACAGTGAGCTCGTGGGACATTGCAAGAGTTCCCGCTGAACTTTTCCCCGTACAGGTGTACTTTGCGGAATGTTCGGCCCTCGCGGCCGCAATGCTCAACAGAGACGTAAACCTGTCTGTGTCGACGACTGTGTAGGAACCTTCGACCCATGAGGGAACGACGGACCATTTGAGCTCCACTGGAGGGTCGCCGGAGTTGAGTGAACAAACTATTGTGACTCTATCTCCCTCTAATACTTTACTCGCGGCGGGGAAGAGAGTCATTCGAAGTGGAGCTGAATCAAAAACCCGCAAAATGCCAATTAAAAATTTTCCAAAATTCAAAATTATTACACAAAAGTGATTATTTTAAATATAGATACAAAACTCCTTCATTCGTTTGTCAACTAAAAATCTTAAAAACATCTCTTTGATCTGTTATACAAAAATATCAATTATGATATTAGATAAAGTATTCAGATAAAATTATCCAAATTCCAAACTTTCATAAAGATTATTTCAAAATGTTTAGGCATAAAATTATTTAAAATGGTTAAATACATCTCAAATTGAGAAAAACAATAAATTATATTTTTTTAATTAATAAGTATAAATAACATTTTCTAAATTGACATTGCATATTTTCTTAAAATGTCAAAATTCAGAGATTTGCATGATTTGCATAATTTAATGCATATTTCAATCAAATCCCAATTATCAATGTATAATATAAAATTAATATTTTGATTAAGTTAAAATTATTCTGTAAGGCTAATTGAATTGAATTGAATTATCTCTTGACTGCTTCATCCTGCCGTCTTTTAAACACTCACCCACAACGTTAATTTGAATATCTCTCCTGGCAGTTCTTCCTTGGGAATCCCAAGCAGAACAAGAATAAGCTCCAGCGTCGGCTTTTTCCACAGAGCTAAAGCTTAAGGTTCCATTAGACAAAACCCGTTGTCTCGCGTTGAGCGGAATCTTTTGATTTTCTATTAAATCATCAAGTTCACTCTTCAGGTCGGTTCGAGTAATTGAATTTAAATTAAATTCTCTCCATATAAGTACATTAATCTCTCCCTTTTATTTATACATGATGTCTTACCTTTTTGCCAGCCAATTCCAGCTATAGGGAAACCCGCAACAGGGCAAATTATGTTAAGCGGCTCACCGCTAATTCCAAGGACGGGAGGAACGATCCTGATCCACGGCCCACCTATTCACAAATTCATTAATTGAAAGACACATTATTAATCCTCTTGAGAAATTGGGGCCAGAACTTCCTTTATTATAAGTATATCGAACACTTCTTCATAAATATAACTACGTATAACTATTATTCCTAATCTCAATGTATTAAATTATTAAGTATATCACATTAAAGTTTCCAAAATGAGTAATGAATGAGGTAAGGTGAAAGCATTAGCCATTCATGATATCATTATGTGGTTAAGAATTGAATGATCTTTAATTTTAATTAGGGGATAAGTCCATTGTTTCAACATTAAGCTCATTTGAGCCCAAAGGAGTTCATTCAACCCACGTGACATTTCCTATTATCATTGTGGTAAAATATTATATTAATAATCTCTCACAATGAATCATTGTCGGTTCGACAGTTAAATTACACTTTTGAAAGGTCTGAGAAGGTTCAAAGGTGAAGGGAGATTATTAGAAGGCCTATTGATGGAATTTACCGTAGATGTTGAGCCGTGCCGAGTGAGTGATGAGCCCCGCCCTGGAACTGGCTTTGCAACTGTAAAACCCCCCGTCTTCTGCCCGGGTTCCGGTGATATTGAGAAAGCTCACGAGGTCACCGTGGGAGGTCACGTAATCTCCAATCAAAATCCTGGAGAGGGATAATGAGAAAGGGCTCATCAAACCATTAATAATCATTTCCCCGAAATTCTTCGATTTCTCCGATTTCCGGTGAAAGTCTGGAGAAAGTCGGTGAAAATTGCTTTCTTCGAGTTTTAAGAATACCGCGGGTCGTTTGGCGGTGGGAAGCCGTCGAGAGCCCAATTGACGGAAGGAGTTGGAAATCCGGCCATGATGCATTTGAGAGACACTGAAGGGCCTGGAGCCAAAGTTTGCTCAATAAACCCATAAATGAGTTTAGGCTGAGCATCTGAGGAATGAGAGGAAGAGATCAAAAAGAGTTCTGGGGAATTAATGAAAAAGTAATTTGTGGCAAATGAGTCTTTCTTACCAGCAAGGATGAGACGGACAGCCGTTTGGATCGAGTCGCGCTTATTCTTCCCAATGCACTGGTAAATCCCTTGATCTTCTCTTTGCACTTGGGAAATCTACAGAGATTTCAAAAATTTCTCCACATCATTACACTTACTCACAAAAGATATTAGATATGTTCTTCATATTACGAATCTTGATCATAAAGAACAGAATAAAGGAACATTCTTTGAGACATTCTTTTGAACATTCCTTTAATAACTTTAATATCCGCCTTCAAGATCTTTTAATATTTCTACAGAGCCTGTATCTGTAGTTCTGTAGAATTTTCCTATATAATAAGTATATCTAGATATTAAATAGAATTTCACCTGAAGAACGTTGTTAGAAAAGAGGCGAATTCTTCCAGACGGGTTTATCAAATTTGCATCTTTGTACCAACTAATGGTTGTGTCTGGGCCCGAGCCGGGAGAAATTGAACACACAAGCTCGGTAGTGGCCCCAATGGGGGTCTTCTGAGGGCTGAGAGACATTTTGATTTTAAGCGGCTCAAAGACTCTCACTTGGAATTCAATTAAGGAGAAATCCTCGTCGCTGCAGCGGTAGTGTCCGGAATCTTCACGCCTAGCCCGCTCTATGAGAAGCGTCGCTCCAATTTCCTTCAAACTTTTTGACGACCCGACTTTCATCCACGAATTCCCCACAAACTTTTCCCATCTACAAGCCCCGATTACATTCCATTAATGTTTTCCCTTCCGAAGGTTCGCTTGGAGGAGAAAAGGAAAATAGAATTTAAACCTCCATAATTTTCCCTTTGTTTACTTTTCCCAACTCTTATTTCAGTCTCAAGTGGGTTGATTAATGAGTGAAGAAAACCCTTTTCCCAAAAGCCCACATTAAATACATTAAATACAAAACCCGTTTCAAGGTACTAAAAGAGAATCGGCTAATGTTTCACCGGGTTTTCCTTTTAATAAAAGAATAAGATGTAAAGTGGAGAATAATACGGGGATGGGTTTTACTATAATAAATAGATAGGATGGAGTGAAAGTGATATCATGGGAATAGGCATTAATATGAAGTATGGAGGTAAACAAATGGGTGGAAGAATTCTCCTCCTCATGAACACCATTATGAATTCCTAATGACCTGACCTTAATGAAGAAGGAAGAGATGAGGTAGAAGTGGGAATTAAAATTCCGTCACCCAAACAATGGAGAACGATCGGATCCCCTTCACGGGACACAATTGGGTCTGGGAAGATTCTTGGCCCGAGTCCAAACCCACCTTTCGACTCACCATCTGAAATAACATAAAATGTTTTTTTGAACTTTTATTTGGCTTCTTTTCTGCATGAATTGTTCACCTGTGATTTTTATAAAGATGTTTTACAATGCTTAGAAAATTTATAAGATAAACTTTAAATCAATATATTTTGGAATAATTGAATAGCTAGGTAAGAATATCATACATTTTCTTCATGTAAAATATGAGAACTTATTAAATCTGTTACGTAAAAAATAAAAACATTTCTTATAATAAAAACGGTATAAAATTGAAATTTTTACATAAAAAAGCTAGTTGTAATATGAGCATAACCGGTAGTTTTGTAAAATACGATATCTTTCATCATAATAAAAGTCCATGTGGGGTTTCTTTTGTATGAAAAGGAAATGGAGAATTCCATTCTGCTCAATTCGTGTCTCCGCTTAAAATTTCCAGCTAAGCTTTGTTATTTAGTTAAAAGAGAAAACTTTTCCTTTCCTATTCTCTTCATGGAATTCTACTTAAAGTGGAGAAAAGGTGATTTCATTTCAATCTCCCGGATTTCGACAAAAGTCAATAAAGAAGGAGTGAGGTGAATGGACGGTGAGACCTTTTAAGCAACCTTATAGTATACCAAATACCCATCAACTCTTTATATAGGCTCAATTCAATATCTCACCTCGTGTAGCACTGCGTAACTACTTTAGATAGATAGATATAAGGGATCGAGTTAGGAAATATGTAGGTAATAAAAGTGTAAAGAAATGGGGAAGAAAACGGTTGAGGAAATAGGTAAGAAAAAGTGTAAGGAAATATTATAAGAAAAAAGAGTAAAAAAATGATTCGAAAACGGGGTGAGGAAAAAGGTTGAGAAAATGAAGAGGAGATTGTGAGTAAAATGATGAAGAGTATCATTTGTCATTGGAGTGTCAAATGATTTTCATTCCATGCGGCTCTGTTTCCACCCGATAAAATTCTTATTGAATCTCCCTGGTCCTCCCAAGGGCCAGATAAGAAATTAGATTGGAGAGAAAATCTTCCGGAAACAAACCTGATGGTGAGAGGATGAAGGAAGAACTCGCCACTTCTTCGGCCGTCAACTTATGACGCGTCATACAAATAAATTTTGATCCAGCGTCTGGTTCGAGGCGTAAACGATCTATGATGAGATCCCCATTAGGGAGCATATGTTCCCTCTCCGTCTCGCGCGAATTACCTTTGGAGGAGTAAATGAGAAGATTATGAACGCTTTCCTGTCTAACACATTTAGTTCATCCTTCTTTACCTTCTCCCTAGCTAAGGAAGAACTGTACATGGGATGGGTGTTGGGGAAACCACTCCGGGAAACTACTTAACTTAATCTAAAGTTAATCTTGTTGGGAATGGGAGTAAATCACCTCACGCGCACGTGGTGAGAAAGGACCGTCTACACAAACTAATTTACTCACGCTCCCGGGTGTTTCAGAACATTTTTTGAGAGGAGCTTCGGGAGAAGTGAAATCAAACTCGGAAACTTTCACCGGGTTTTAAAGATTGGGGAAGAGTGGAGGGAATGAATGTGTGGGGAATTACCAGTGGAGAAAGATCCGAATCGGGGCTTTGTAAGAACCTGTTGGTCTCGCTTCCAACCCACGACTTCAACATACTCCCCCATGGTCGAGTCAATCTCACATTTAAGAACCAGCGGATTTCCATTCCTTGCAACTGATGGAACAGTTCGGATTGAAGCTGACCATTTCTGAACAATTACTAAAATACAAAAGAGGATTGCATTGTTAATATTTAGTTATATAATTTTGTTAGGTATTTACTTATCATTATCTTATGTAAAACTTACATTTAGATCCTTTATGGATTTATTGGGTTATATTGAATCAAAGTTGTTACTTACCAGCTCTTATTTGAACATCTCTTGACCTTTTGGCACCCAAAGAATTTTCAACAATGCACCGATGTGAAGTTAAATGAATGTCCTATTAAAAAATATAACCGTTCTATGATTATTAAATTAAAATTAAAGTAGAATAATTAATTTTCGAAAATGGAATTAAGTCGAATATTAATTGCTTTAATTAAAGAAATAAAAATTGATTTTAGTATTTTATTAACAGATCTGTTAGATGAATTCTTCAATAACTCAATTTTGAAAACAACCACAATATTTAATATAAACATTTAAGATATTTACTTGTATGGTATATGAAAATAAAGCGCAAGTACAGGGTGGGCCATAAGTATCTTTCTTTTCTAAATAAACAATCCAATAAAAAAGAAAGATGCTTATAGCCACCCTGTATAATACATCAGTAGAGCTAGAATCAATTGAATTATCTGTATAAATCGAATTCACTGACTTGTCTGAAAGCATCAGGAGAGAACGGATGGAGCCAGAGAGTTCCGTTGTCAAATATTGTCCTTAAATTGGGTACATTTGATAAGGTTGAGAAAGATTGGGTTCCTCCTTGCCAAACGACCCGCCCCGTCCCTTCGCACCTTGAAAGAAAGTGACGTGGTTTATCATTATTCATCTCACTGACACCCACGTCGAAAAAAGGGGCCCATAGCATGGGAATCTACTTACCCAATTCCAACTCCTAGTTTATTCAGGAAGTCGACTCGCATGGGCGGTTCGAGAGTGAAATTCGGCTCCTCGACCTCTTTCTCCATTCCTGCAAGGAACTCAATTTCCTTAAAATTGAACATTAATGGTGATAATGGGAAGGGTTTTTAAAAATTACATTCGCTCCCCCATTCTAATATCCGCTCCTTAACAAGTTATCTCCAAATTTCATGTAAATCATTGGACCTCGGAGTTCATTAAACATTTTCCCGACATCGGAAGACATCGAGCGAAATAAATCGGCTAAAGATCAGTTAACCAGCGACCAACTCGTGTTCTTAGGAATAAAGTTTGTTAAATATTCCTCTCGTGACATCCAATTGCCTTTTAAAATAAAAGCCTCTTGGTCCAACTCCGAAACTCGGAAGATTTATTGACCCAGGGATAAATATTCTCTTTAATATATTCAACCTTTGAGCCTTCCCTCCTTGGATCTTCCCGGAAGACTTTTCCTTTAAGATTCTCCCCGATTCTTCCCTGGAGTTAATCCAAATTTTAAGAACCAAACTTCCGGCGACAAATCTTCAATGAAAAAGCGCCATTAAAGATCTTACTTTAACCGACTTTCACTTCCTTTACCTTTCCATTCCCACCCAAAAACATTATAAAGGAGCTAAAATGAGTGCACCAGCAAGTCAAGTTTAAAAAACCGAAACATAAATTATCCGAATTTCTACAATAAGCCATTTCGGGTATTTGGTTCGGTTTATTACCTTAAGTATAAATAAAGTACCAGCCCCGCACTTTTCCAGAGTCATTACCATTATCATTACAAGGAGGTGGGCGAGTTTTCTTTTCCAAGAGAGCTTTTGCTCTTTTGAGAAATTTTCACAGTTTTAACCCTTTTACACTCCCCCTCAAGAGAGATTTATGTCCTAAGCCAGAGAGCACTGGGTGGTACGAAAGTTTGAAGTCTTCCCCAAAAAACTTATTTTCCTCCGCCCTAACTGATTTTTATGCTCCAACTCTACAATTTTTGTTTGGTGCTCAAATCGCTTCAACCTTTTCAAACCTCTCAAACATTCCCAAACACGACCAAACATAGGTCAAATACATAACATAGCCATCTAACATATTTCCAACACGGGTTTCCCGATGTTCTCAAATTCCTCTAGCGGCTTCTCAATTGCTTTCAAACAATTGAGAGGAGAAAAAACTTTGAAGTGGAGATATTGAAGAAAATAGAAAAATGAAGAAAGGAATCAGAGAGTGTAATTGGAGATAGAAACCTCGGAGTTTTGGGTTTGGGGGCCTTTGGTTCGGGACAAAGGGCGTATGTTTTCTCCAATGAAATGGAATTATAGATGAATGGGTCGAAATGGAAGGAGCGGAGGAAGTCTGTTAATATCCTTCAGTGGTCATTCAACCACAGCGAACCGTTTCCTTTCCACACCAAACTTTGGTCCTCAATCTTCCCCTTGTAGATTCCACTTCATGATTCGACATCTCCAAAGACCCATGTACAAAAAGAGAACCCCACAGTACAAAAAGCTAAGAGAGCCCAAGAGAGAATCTCCACAGATCCGCAGAGTCCAACAAACCAAAAGAGACAAGAATCAGAGTCTTTGAGCTCAACCGTAGACTGGAAAATGAAAGAGACTTTCCCAACTTTCTCCCGAGTAACTCTTCCTCAACTCCCGGGTATTTGGAGTGGTGGTTAGGTAAGGATAGGCCTTTTTTCCTTCCATTTGACAAAGTTTGTAACTTCCTTAACGAGAGGTTTCTTCTCACTCCTTCATTTGGAGTGGAATCGGAGAAGTCTGAAGAGTGGAGGAAGCTCATCATGGAGGGCTTGTTGAAAGAAAGGAGATTAGACAAGTGAGAGACTTCGTCAGCAGAGACAAAAATCTGGTAGGTGTCCCTTGGGCTTTTCCCCCTATCTCTCCATCTCCTATCCAATTTCCAAACAACCTCCGAAAGGGATATGACCACATTGTTAAAGATCTGACAGCAGAAGTATTCAGGCGGAAATCCGAATTATATCTTACATGTGTTAACGTCAACTAATTTCATGTCAACCGACGCTATCCTCTTCAAAGTTCCAATTATCTCATGTAAAAGGAAATCTTTCCTAATCCTAAGTTGCTAGACGTTTACAGATTTATAAACTCTTCACCTACAGATAAAATACAAAAAATCTTTAAGAGAGTTTAGAGAAGAGAAAAAAGTATTAATCATTAACTGTTGTTTATTTTATTCATACCAAGAGATGTTGTTCGTAAATTTACATAAATAAATAGTAATGAATAAGCTGATACATTGTAAATAAACATCGTATACAAAAAATGTAAAGTTGTTCTCCTTTTGAAAAAATGTAAAAATTCCTCGATATTCTAATTAACTCCGATTTATGCGAAAGGGAGTCAAATAAATAAAATTTGTTTCAGAGAGGCTGGAATAAATTCTACACGGTCTATTACCAATCCTTTCTTCTTTTGTATCCAATGCGCTCTTATGAAATATTAAAAGAACTTTTCCTCATAAACATCCTTCAGACCACGTACAATATGCAATGTAAAAGTGTAATAAAAGGATATTTTCTCTTGAAAATTTTAGCAGCTTTCTTTTAATGGCGATTATCACCCTTAAATGCATGACTGTACATTAAAAATTAAAATATTGTCATAATGTGTTATTATTCTCATCACATCCTACTACCTATTTATCTGTAAAACATTTTACATTTTACCGTATATTGGTATGTAAACATTTTCCATATTTTGAATACATAAACGCATAATTAAATATATTTTGAGTATGAATATGGTATTTTGTATAGTATATACTTTCTCCACTTTCACTCTCCCGGGTTTTCCCCCGGAAGAATGTTATAATTAGGAAAGGGGTGTTTAAGGAGCTGTAACCGCATTAGACCTAACGACATCACCTGCTAATGAACTCAAGAAGGGGGAAATGATGGTGAAGTTGATGAGCTCGGCCACTCTTCCCATCCCACCATGTGTATTTATCAGGCCTGAGAACCCGGGAGCTTTAATCCAATTGTGAAAATAGAGAAAAGAGCTGAGAGTTTCTCCGTCTCTTTCCAAATGGGGCGAGTGAGAGGTTGAGTCGTGCGAAAGAGACGCCCAGACAGTCGTGTCGTGTCTCAATGGATTTCTTGGTTCATTGTCTCTTGTTGATTTTGTGAAAGTGACAAGGAGTGTGAGCTCAACAAAGGATCCCTCTCAAGAACCCGTCCTAATGAGGGAATAAGGGAATAGTTCAGACGACTCAAGAGAATTAAACAGATGACGAAGAACTTATACTTATCTATGTAACAACTGTAGTTATCTGTAGTTACTATTCTTGTATGGATATTACAATGCTTACACTTATCGCTGAAGCTTATGCAACCCGCGATGACACGTTGGAATAAATCAAAATAAGGAGAATTTACAATCTTTCTAACTGGCAAATCTTTCCTGACCACAAACTTTTCCTCGAGTTGTGCAAACGAAGGCTGTGAATAAAGACGATTGAAATAGGAAGGGAAATGGGAGGATCTTTGGGATTCTTGGTTGGTGTAGCCCCGAACTGTTCTGGTTGTTATAACCGGTTATAATGTATTAACCATGCCGGAAGAGTTTGAGGAGAAGCGGAGGGAAAAAGCCGCAGATTTATACGAGTCAAAGAGAAGGAATGATTGAGCTTAGGCGGAAGACAACTGCTTTCTTCGGAAGAAGAATGAGCGTCTGGTGGTATCTCTCCAATGGGGAAAAGGAATTGAGATGCCTCAAGGCATCATATCAGTTCTGATTTGTGGCCTTCTGTCCCAAAATTTGAATCGATTGAGACTCATCGCTTCGGTTCTCATTTCAAAACCCGATATGTATGGGGAACTTTCAACTCCCGCCGTCTTTTCATGGTTTACTCACTTTTACATTTCATTTTACCTTTTTTTTCGCGCCTAACTCTTAAGATGCTCTTTGAATTGGGTTTGAATGGGAATCCTCATTTGAAACCCTTTTTACACAAAGGGGATGAGGACGAAGGGAATTTGGGATTCAATTAGATTCGAAAGAAAGAGGCGGATATGATTCTGAATATGAATGGATTTTTATTTTGACTCTCACAGCATAGCAATAAAAAGAGGGAGATAAAAGTGGAATGAAACTCAACTTTTCCTTTTCTCTCAATTGCGACTTAAAATAGGGAAGCGTTTTGAGGACCGGGGGATAAAAAAGAACTTTTTTCTCCCAAAGTTTCCCTCTTTCAATTACCGACTTGGAGATTATTACTCTCAACCTCATTATCTTTTTCTTTGTCGCCCTCGCCCCTGATTTCCATCTCCCATTCAATCATTGCTCCCTTTCATATAAGGAAAGATATAAAAGGAGGTGATGAAAGGATTCCTATAAACATCATCTATCATCAAATCCCTTCTTTTTATTATATAATACTTTTATAAAAGTCTCTTATGCAACTATATGGCTTCTGTCTTTACTCTTTAAAAGACAATCATGCCATTGACATATAAGGATATACTTTTAAGCTTATTGTATGTATACAATACATACCAATAGATATAAGTATCCTACATAAGCAGATACTATTACACTATGAAATTTTTTAAAGGGTATGTTTATTACCCTTTAAATTTAGTATATTGGACTGATATTCAATATTATAATAATAAAATAATGATAATAATAATAATAATAATAATAATAATAAAGTGCGTCATATTCCAAAAGGAATTCCTCCATAACTTTCCACCTTTTCCCCTAAAAGCCTTTTATGACTTCCCCGCCTTCTTCAGACATTCATCCTCCCTTTCCAGATTTACTCTCCAAAGTGAGTCATATCCACTTTTAATGCTCTTCTGTGTCATAACTCAGAAGACATTCGCCATTCATGTGGTAAGGAAACCCCTTCTGTTCTCCACACATTAGACTAAAAAATTCAGGCAAGAATTGGGAACCTCCTTAAGTGGAGAGGAAGAGGGGAAAGCAGATGAGCCGAAACTTCTAATTTTGTGGTAAAAGCAACATCGTAGACCACTCCGAATTTCTTCCACACAACCCGGAGAATTGTTGAGAATATTAGCCCCATAGCAGCCAACTCACTCCCGGGGCGTGTGGTGAAGAGGGTGAAAGTGGGAATCCATTTTATATCCTTTTTCTATTCTTTGCCTAAATGGCCAAGGAGGCTTCTTCAGACTCCCACACATTCGACCGTCGTTCCGCCAATATCCTTCCCTTTTCTTCTCCAAGGGCCGAAAGGGCTCAATGTGTAATGCATTATATCTATTATACATCATATCCCTTGGTTCTTTTCGGGGTTTTTTGGATTCTTTCTTTGGATCTGTTGAGTGAGAGCTGATGGGCCGAACCTTAAATTGGAATCTTTCCCTTTTTCTCCTATTATATATAATATAAATTGTTCTCTCGACGGGTTGACTACGTGGCGGTAGCTTTGAACTCTGGCGATATCGACCCTTAAAAGCTTTCCTCCTAAATGTATTGTTTTTGGCTCGTGTTGGGAAAAATCTTGGGTTTTTCTTCATCTCCACATTTCCTTTAAATATCTCGTTTAATTTCTAATCTCTTGTTCTCTCCCAGAGGCCCGGAGGGAATGTTGACTCAAGAGCTGAGGAAGTGGAGCTTCATTTAGGGAATTAATCTCCCACCCGCCCTAATGGATTCCTTATACATCTTCTTAGATTTATATATCTCGGGTGTGAGTGGAAGGATCCTCCTGAGGAGTGGAAGTAGAAGATGTTATTATACTCCGCCCGTCTACTTGATTGAGGTTAGAATCCGAAATTGCGGAACTCTCCCAACCATGAGCTTTCATCTCTGCTGAATGTACTTTAAGGGCGCAGAGGGAAATGGAACACACAGTCACGGCCCCTCGTCTTGAATATGAAGTGAGGAGCTGGGAGTTAAATCATAACAGCTTTTACTCATCGGCACGACCAATAATGCAATAGTCATCAGATTCACCAGTTTCATCAGGCAGATGAAAAGGGAATGATCGAGCAAATGAAGACAATTTCATGGGTATGATTGAGTGCGGATTCTATTCATTCCTATTCATTTAAATGTGAGCAAAATTCAATATCTGAATCTTCCTTATAAACTTGCTACATACATACTATTGTATAGTTATATCTATGTTTTAGATAAAATACACAAAGGTATATTGTTTTATAAGGTTTATTTTATATTATTAGTAGTTATATCACTCCCTTGTTTTAGCATTACTTTAAAGGGATCTCTTGGAGAGATTGTGTTCAATCCAACGCTCATTGAATTTATAATACATAATGCATCACTTCGTTGCTGTAAAGGGATCCATTAACTCCCGCATCTTCAGAGTCAAGTTATTGTGTAAACAGAGATTAAAGGGGACATTAGGAGATTTTAATTGCCGTCCACGTCATTGCAGAGGAAACAAGTTGGGGAACAAGGGATTAATTTTAAGGACTATTTTAATATTGAATACATTAAGCACGGGATTAAAAAGAGCACGTGATTAGAAATGTAAATGTCAAAAGTTGAATTTATGGTTTTTAATAATAAAAATTCTTAAGAATTTTGACCCGACCTTTTTCTCTCAAACTTTTGAGCATAATGAAATAAATAATGAGGATGAGAAAAATAAATCAATGGAAAAGAGCGACAGAGAGAAAAGGAAAGGATACGAGATTTAAATTTATTCAACTGGCATATCCTTATTATTTTCCCTATATGCGTCTGACTAATCGAATCTAATGCATACAAATATTAGCTTGATTGTAATTTCGTTTCTGTATTTCTCGGTTCGTTGGTTCTTTCTCTCCGGGTAAAGGACAAAGGGACTTCATCTCCCCCTCCGGCCCAGCCAACTTTCTACCAATCTCATCCCACTGACACACACGCCCAGTTAATTCACACATATAAATGTTCACCTAATTCTACTCCATTTGCTCTTGTGAATACAAGTCTATGAATAATAAATTGGCTTCTTCAAATCCAAATATAATTTATGGTAATTAAGTGTTTGAAATTATAATTTATTTGTATATTTTATCATAATAACAAATAATCTGCATTTATTAATCATAAGATCGTAATAATGCAATAGAATACAGCCAAACTTGTCATTCCTAGTACCTAATTTTAAATTGATCAATATTAATATTAAAATTAAATTCTTATTTATTATGTGGCACAAACTCGAAATTGTCCAATTCCGGATTTAAATGTTTGGGATTTACTGGCAATTTACCCAAATTGGGTTAAACTCGAGGGGGAATTAAAATTTAAATCTGGTTTCATATGTGATAAGAGCAATGGTGGTAAATAGACCAAACTGCTGGGTTGATGTTCCGAACTGAGAGCAAGTGAGCAACCCATTAAATAAATGATGAAAATAATCAAGGAAAGTGCAAGTCGCTTCTCTACTTTCTTTTATTTAAAATCCTAAAAAACATCTCACAATGAAGGGAATTTAAAAGGTTTAATCATTATGTTCAACTATTTTAAATATGTGTTTACGAGAAATTGAAATTTGGAAATAAAATGGTATTTACCTACTTTTAAATTACTTGTCCTACTTAAACATACTTAAGCAGGCTTGTAAATACCATAAAGGTTTGAACAAACTTACATAATACACACTTATACATAGGTCCTTGAATTGTAAGTGCTTAACGTTTCAAGCTATGTAAATAATATTTTTTGAAATTAATTTACTGGATACAAACAAGAGGAGTTCCTACATAAGAGAATAGTCAACAACGTTGAATTTATGAGGGCATGAATAGGAATGGGACCAAGGAGAGAAAACATGGGGAAACATCAGGAAAACATGATCAATTGAAAGGCGATGAGCAAATACAATTTTGAAGATTTGAATTCTCCAACATTGATTCTGTATTTGTGAATTGGCATGAGGTGAGGTTTGAGATGGAGTGATTAAATTACATTGGTAGGGAAAGGAGGAAGTCTGTGCTTGCAAATCAAACTACTGAGGAGCGGAAATGAGGAGAGACTTCTTTATCAAATATCTCTCTGTGTCAAAATCAAATGTTCTCAAATAACAAAACCTGAATAGGCGCTTTAAGTAAATAAAGAAATTCCCAATTTCTCCCACCATTCTCTCCCAAGAACATTCAATTCACTTATATTATACAAAACATCCCTATAAAATACACAATATATACAGTATTGTGTAAGTACTGTATACGTCATACATTAACTATATAAATAAATACATACAGTACTGTCAGTACATCTGTAAAATACAATAAAATTGTATGTTTTTGTATTTTTGTATATAATATTATTATTTACTACATACAGTAGATCCAGTTTACAGTAAATAGATTCTATGAGCGCGAGAATTTGAGAGTTGGATATAAAAAAATATATTGGATATGTGATGGGTTTTATACGTAGTTTATACCAATGGGCCGTTTCCGAATTTGAGAAAACATCAAAATGTATTTTCTGGGGGTTCTATTACATTTTCTCTTTTGGGTTGAAGAGCCGTTGGAGTTGGATTTATAGGGCGGGTTGGAACGTTTCCTTCCTCTCCTTTTCTTGGAGAGTTCTCCATAAGGTGCGTGTGACGGGCATACAAATAACTTTACAATGTATAATAAATATACCTAATCTGCAATCAAGTGTAAAGGAGCAGAGAAAGTCCTGGAGGTCTTTTCCTATCCTTCCCCATGCTCTGGATCCGAGAAATCTCATTTTCTCCTCTCTGGATCCTACTGGGGCTTTTGACATCCTTCCTTGTCCATTCCGCTAATTCAATTCAACTTCCTCTATTGTATATAATGATTAAAATGGAAATTCAAGTGGAGAACGGCCTCGTAGAAACAATAGCCAAAGGTGGAAGAGGAAAAATAGACTCCATGGAATGGAAATGCTCTCAATTCCCTCATTTCCTATTACTTCTTCCATTTCATTAACGAAGGTTCGGAGATTCAGGCTGATCCTCCTCCCCCATTCCATTACATTCCTTTCCGCTCGACCTGAGGATGGGAAATCTGAGTAGAAATGTACAAAAGTGAATGGAAAAAACCATACAGAAAAACTATACATGAACTGAAAACTATCCGGGAAAGTCAAAAACTACCTATAAGAGAAAACTGGAAATTGTAGATAAAAACTGAAAAATGTAGAGAAACAAGAAGCCGGAGAAATGCGAAGAGAAACTGAAGGGAAAATTGGAGGAAGAACTCGAAATAATGTTAATAAAAGGAATGAGAAAAGTGATCAAAATCGGGATTTGATGGAGGGAGAATTTGAGACGTTCGGAGTTTCCCATTTGGATTCTCCTGATTCTCCTCCCAATTCCCTCACTTTTTATACGATCCTTGAAATGAGCGCTATAAAATAAAGTTGTTCGGGAGGAGAAGCCTGGTGGTGGAGATAACAGGGAAATGGGACATGATGGAGCAGCGTGAAATCACGGTAAAGGAAAGATTGAAAGGACTCCATGACCTTTATACACAACTCGCACTTTATACATCATAGGTGCTCTCTCATTATACTCTAACCATATACTCACTATATCAAATACACCAAGGTAAAACTGAACTTTCCCCTGCAGTTCAATATAATGAATTTCCTATACCAAATACTAAATAAATACATAAGATACCATATTGTATGTGATATGTACTACTGTAGAGTATACTGTATATATAAGTAGTAGGTGGTAGTATGTATGTAGGTATTACAGTTTACACTAAATTCGAAGCATTTGAAGCTTTGCATTCTTATAAGATAGGTGTATTATGGAATTCCTTGCGTAATAAATCTTAATTGTGATATTTGACGCTGTGGGACTCTTAATGTTGGGCTTTTTCTCCCTACCTCTTATTTCCCATGTAATAATAGGGAATAAGTCAAAGGACGGAATTGGCGGTGCAGATGCATCGAATCTTTAAAACAGACCTGGATCAAATATTCCAATTTACTCCCTTTCTCAAACAAAGAATTCCAGACTGAGTCGGGAAAGAGGTCGGAGAAGGAAGCTCCGACGACGCAGAAAATATGCATTCCGGTTTTCATTCCGATCTTCCAAAATGAAGATTTTTCTCCTTCGGCATGGAGGGTATTTACATAAAAAGAGGGCATTATATGCATTGTGAAAGTGAGCATTAGCTTATATAGGAACCATTCTGCCTCCTCACCTTCTCCCTTATGAGAGAGGAATAAAAGTTGATCATGTGAAAGGAATGCGTTGGAGTTGAAACTTGTCTTGGAAATGAAGCTCTTGAGTTGGTCCCCACTCGCCCTTATTTTATTTCATTTTCTCTACGAGTCAGATTACGGCCCTACTCAAATTCAACTCATTTCAACTCCAATGGTGTCTTTTCTCTAAGAACTCCTTGCTTCTATTTACCTTTTATGTCTCTTGGAATCTGAGCGAAGAAAAGGTAGATGAGGAAGATGGAACACTCAAACCATATTATATAACGTAAATGGACTACAATTATCTTAGACGAACATACAATTGTCTAAACTTTACCATTCCCCTATTAAATTCCCCATTTAGCTTCATATAATTTCATATGGAAATTGAAGATAACATTATTTTATAAATATATCTGATATACTTATGATATGATTTCCTGTGTAAAATGTAGTTATTTGTATTTTGTTATTTAATGGACGTGATAGATCTGCGCATCCATATGGAACATGGATTTAATGAACCTTTGAACCACCCGATATTTCCACCAATAAATAAAATCATTGTCCAAATATGTGAAAAACGTATTACTTTTACGAGAGCTAATCTTTTTTGGAGAGATTGGATTGAATCCACTCAATCCATCGATCCAATTATTGTACGATTTCTCCTATCAACATGTCGTGGGAAATGATTTCCTCTTCCCTTTATCTTTCACTTCATTGGGAACCCGAGCGGGAAGATGAAATGCGGATGCTGTTGGGAGTGAAAAGTCCGTGAAAAGGCGAAACGTCACGTTTTCTCCCCACTCGGGAAACCACTTCACATGTCTCAATGACCAAGAAATCCCTTATAAAACTAATACTAATGAAACCCTCATTTCCACTACCATGTTCTCACGCGAAGATAAAACTCTTCATTGCAAGGATTAAACAACATTAATTCCAGTAAAAATGGGCCTTAATTATTTAAAATTTTCAAATCAAAAGATCCAAATGAATACAATAACAATAGGTAGGTAGTTTGTACGATATTAACTTTAATATTTATTTTAAACATTACAACGCCACTTGTATGTAATTTAAACATGTCTGTATGTGTTAAATGTGCTAAATAATATTGTTAATTAAATGAACTTTTAAGCCTTAATTTAAATTTCAAATTTAACTGCAAAGATTAATTGTAAAGTTTAATTTAAATTGTTACTCTAATGTTTAATTTTAAAAGTAACGGTTTTATTTATTTAATGTAATTGCTTTATTTAAATATAATGGCTTAAATTTTAATGTAATGGTTTAATTTTAAAGTTTTACAATATCTGTTACAATTTACAATTTATTGTTAGTATCGTGATACAACTCATGATACAAAGAGAGCAACTAAAATAAGTTTACTGTTAAGTGGATCTTTTAAATACATTTTTATCCATTTTATGGATTAGAATGCAATTTGGTTGTATATTTTTTATTGTGGCACGAGCCGCCCTTTTCACACTCCATTATTTCCCATCGTAAAATGAGCGGGTTGAACCGAAAAAGATCAAAGAGTTGATGGGGGTGCACAGGGGAGTGATAATATTACTTATAACCCATGTTTTTTTTACTTCTCCGCTGAGTTGAATGGGGAGCGGTTAGGGAAGGTCAAGTCTAAATAAGATTTCTCCAGAGAGCTCATGACTTTTAAGTGGAAGGCCAACTCATCCCGTATGAATGAAAATATAAATTAGGAAGGAGGGCCATTCATAAAATTAGCTTTCTAGAGGGACGTGGGGAAATTAGGCCGATAAAGTGGAAAGGAGGGACAGAAATATCTGACGGAAGCTCTCAGGTAAATATTTCCTCTTTCTTTCCACTAACTCACAAGAGGAAGTCTCCAACTCAACCCTTAAACAAGAAGAAATATAAAAGGATCCTCAGAAGGATTGGTCTTCTTCCCAACAGCCTCATATTCATTCCGTCATTCACAAAGTTCACAACATTCACAAGTGAGCCTTAAACATGCAGAGTCTTACTTATATAAGTACAAATTCATATACAGTATGTGAATTGCAGCTTTACATAGAGAAAGTCTTTTTCACTCTTTCCATATGGGCACAAGTTCAAAAGAAATGTAAATTCAAATGAGCTGAATATTTAACTTTTATCTGCTAAATACTTTTGTCTTTACTGAATCTCTTGAATTCTTTTATCTCTTTATTTTGAGGAACAATTTCCTCACTCAGGACTAAAGGTATACTCACATTCATTTTAAGTAAAGTTAATGTTTAGGATTCTTCCAACTGTTTTAAAGATGAAGTTGTTAAACGTAGTAAAAGGCCGCCGCAAAGCTCAGACATCATGCATTTATACAAATGAGTCAAATGAACTTTTCTCCCTTTTGACGTTCAAAGTGAGTAAGTCAATGGAGAAGCTCCGGACAGAAAGATCCAAAGTGGAGGTTCTCCATTGGAGTTCTGAAGGCCTTGAGTTTGAGTTGAAAGAGAATGTGATATAAGGGAAGGGGCCGAAGGCGATGAGGAAATTTAACGCATAGTTTCCTTCTTCTCGCCTTCTCCATCCAGATTCCTCAAAGTGACGCTCCTCCGTGGACGAGGCAAAGGCCTTTTATGAATAAAGGCACACTCGGGCGTCTTTGGAATTTGCATAATTTTATCTCGGAGGCCCATAGACCTTTCACTTACTTTTCCTCCCTCCTATCTCTAATGCTTATTTAGAAGAAATTCTCTCCCAACTTGAAAAAAAACAAAGAATTTTCCTATTTTGTATCATTGAAAGGAAATCTATTCAAATGACACGGGAGGGAGAGATATTCACTTAACATGTTTTCCAAACAGTATTGAAACATTTAAAATAAATAAAATAAGCTTAATGTCATTTCACATTTTGAAAATTTTTATTTATAATGATTACATGGATTAAATTATTAGATGTATCTTCCTTGTTCTCTTTGGATCACTTTTATGATGTTTTACATACAATTACTTGTTTTTTATTTTCAATGCAATAATGACTTCCTTTTTTCATATGTGCATATTCTGTATGTAAATATGCAAGATCGTCGTGAAAGCTTAATTAACACTTCATACATTAAGAACATAACATTAATGATAAAAAATAATTGTAGCGTGTTTTACACGGGGAGATATTACACCATTTTTCTGGAAAATGAGTAAATAAAAGTCATATGCAAAAGGAAAAGTTTGTTCTTCAAAAATGGAAATTCTTTCTTACTTCTTCGTTTTTTCCTACCAACTATTTCAACTTGTCCATAATAAAGAAAATGAAATTTTGTCTGTTCTTTTTTCCAATTTCAATTCTATATAAACTCTTCAATGAAAGGAAAAGAGAAATAAAATTCGATTTGGTTTTCTCATTTATCCGCTCTATCGAATAGATATCACTTCAAATGCATATTACATTGTATTCCCATTTTACCCTTTCCACCCAGCCATTACAGGTAAAATATTTCATTTAACTTTCTCTCGGATATTAAAGCAAAAATACCGGAAATATTTCACGTAATGTACACAAATAAAAGTCTAGAATTTTTATCATTTTTCAGTGTCTTTAATTAATGATACAAAAACGGAATGTTTAATAAATATAACCATTCATCACTTTCCGGATTCTGACATATGATGACATTGATGACCGTTAATTGACATTATTTATTAAAAATTACAATAATCTGACCAAGTGAATGTAGCCAATATAAACACTTGAATAGGTAACGGTGCAAGTGATGGTAGTAAGGAGCTTATATTGTTTGTATTGGAAGATAAGTACAAAAAATATTATTTACCTTGGTCATCATCATTGAGTAAATGTTGACCGCCGGTGAGTTGGAAAACGGTAGAGAAAATGCAGAAGAGCTTAAAGGTGGTTTGATAACTCCCCATTGTTTCTTATAAATTATCCAGCGGGAATGAGCGTTCTCTTTGCATTTCGCTATCAAAGGTGATCAAAAGTTTGAGCAAAAGTGGAAAGTTTATTTCATACCGGGACTTGTTATGTTACAACATGGGAACTGAGCATTTGCCGAAGCACATGAAAAGGAAGAAGAGAAATTTGGGGGTGCGAGGAGGAAGAATGCCGGTGGCAGTCTGAGAACTCCCAACTTCCTATCCGAAGTCGGAGAGCAAAGCCTTGCGCCACGCGGCCTCTTTCATGCCTTCATCTCCTAATGGGGAATCTTAACAAGGGTGAATAAATGTAAGGCGAGAGAGATGGATGGCCAAAGGACGAGATCCCCATTTGTTTCAACCAAAGAGACAATAAGGAAAGTAAATTATTTCCATTGTTTCACCATTTCCTATTTCCTTGGCTTAATGACCCCAAACTCCCCCACTTACTTACGAAGATGACCTCAAATAATGTGTAATAGAAGGACAGAAATCAACCATAATGTGGGATGTAATTGGTTCCTTTCAAAAGTTAAAAGTTCCTTCTTTAAAGTTCAAAAGTCTCTTTTTCTTTTACCGCTTTTATAAATAAACATGTAATTGTGAAGCAAAACTTTTAATGTTTGATGTTCAAAATTGTTAAATTTTGTATACAAAAGTTTGGAAATTCTAAAAAATTCTAAGAATTAGAACAATGTAATTATTGCCGAAAAGTTTTTGAGTGTCTTTGAAGTATATTTTTATTATACATCTTTACAAAATATTTTCCCTTAATATTTTAAGAAAAGCGTCATATACAAAATATAAAAGGAACCTAAATATAATTATATCTTATAATATCTATATTGTAGGTAGGTGAATAAGTTGTAAGGTTTTTAACCGTTTTTATTTAAATTATGTATGAATATGAATACAATAGAGAAATATTATTATTATATTAGTAAATGAATAAATGCCAATCTATTAAAAACAGCATTGTTGAGTATAGCATAGTGTGCTCATTAGCGATTGCGATTACTATTATATGTATCATTAAGCATAGGAATAATAGTTTTTAATAAATAGTAATAGGATTGGGTTTTATTCCATTTTGTCATGTTTTAATCAAAGGTCCTAAATTTGAAAACGAGGAGATTAAAGATAAGAAATTGAAGTCATTCTTTTCCCAATCCTCTTTCAGACTCTCAATTGAAAGAGGAATGGAGTTCTCATGTGGTTCATTTGCCAAGACATATAAAGGGAAACATTGGGAGTATATGAAAGGGAAAACCGTCTGTTTTACAAAACTTTCCCCCCTCTCAAAAACCTTCACGAGGGGAGAAGTCAAAGGAAAAGCAAATAGGTAGAAATCTTCATTTAGGACTTTTCCAAGATTTCAAGTTTTCTTTTAAGATTGTGCAAGAGTCTTTCTTCTCAACTTTTATCTTTTTATCTCAGGGAGCCATGAGGGAAGCTCGGCTCTCTTTCAATGCCTTCTCGGATCATTGGTAAGAGTCAAAGGCTGATGATTTTAAAGAAACATTAATAACACGACTGTGAATCGAATTCTTTTGAATCGAATTACTTTTATGTGGAAGCAAAATGAAGAGAAAATTTCATCTTGACATTCACATTTATTATTTTACTTGCATTGAAGAAATAAATGTAGTGAGATAAGAGTTGTAAAACGCTTTTAAATAAATGAATACAAATGAATAAATTAAACCCTTCCAAAGTTTTGCAATTTAAATATAGAGTTTGATTAGCCGGCTATGTTAAACTTTAGATAAAAGTAACACTGTTAATTAAGCTTCCGTTTATTTCATAATGTCCAGAAGTAATCTTAAATATGCGATAAACTATTATTTAGATAACATTTAACAGAGCTGTTATTAACATTGAAAAAAGCAAATGCCAATTAGGAAATAAATGTGTATTAGTAAGCATTAAGGCAATATAAACAGTTCATATTTTTAGTGTTTGATTTACAAATCGTGTTACAGATGTTTAACTACACGTATGTCATTTTACTTTTTACCCAACAAGGTTTTACCATAATGAAATAATGATAAGTTTAATGTCATTGTAAAGCAATAGAAATTATCTTCAAGTATGTAATATTGGAAAATTTGGTGATTATAACTTTTATTTTCTGTTATATGAATAATAACAGAATTTTAAAGCTATCAAGAGGGCATGAAACTTTTCCCATTTAAACTAAACCAATTAATATTAAAGGTATGCGTAGATCTAATAAGTAGATAGGGAGTTTGAATAAGTTTGTATAGATAATTACAATATTCTATTACTTTTGAACTATTTAGTTATAGTGTTTTAATTATTTAAAACTTGTCAAAATGAAAAAGAAAAATGTGATCACCATTTCCGTCGTGAGTGTAATAGTCATTGGAATCATCATTGGAATTGTTGTATGGCAAGTTACAAAGGACGATGACGACGATGATCCAACAACAATTTTACCTACATTTACTCCAACGACAACGTTGACGCCTACGACGACCAAAATCCCAGAACTCAATCCGCCCAATCCAACCGAACCACTTCCACCCTCAGAATCAGAACTTGGGATTTATGAAAATGCAGGTGTTTCATCTCCAGCTCCAATTTGCTCAGAAATTGGAAAGTAAGCCATTAAAGTCTTAATATTACTTTTAAATCTTTAACTTTTTATTAAGTTAAATTGTTCTTTAATCATTGTTTTAATCGCCTATTTTAATAAATATTTTCACTGGGTCAATGAATTAAAAGAGAAAAATGATGTCAATAGAGAAACGTTGGAAAAGGGTGGTTCTGTTGTGGACTCTGCAATTGCAACGCTTCTTTGCGTCGGAGTTATTCAATCACAAAGCATGGGAATTGGAGGGCAAGTTTTTTAATAAAAATAAATTTATTATTTAAATCAATTTAAATGTAATTTGTATAGTAATGAAAATGTACTGTTTATATAATATCATACATATTTAATAAAATTAAAATAAAATAATATTTTAAAGGGGCTTTTTAATGGTGATGTTCAACTCATCAACGAATTCGTCCGAGTCGATGATCGCCCGAGAAATGGCGCCGGCTGCAGCCCATCGAGATATGTTTAAAGGGAACCAAGAAGCAGCTCAACGCGGCCCGCTTGCGGTGGCAATTCCAGGAGAAATTAAAGGATACTGGGAAATGTACAAACGGCATGGGATTCTTCCGTGGAAGGATCTTTTCCAACCCACGATAGATTTATGCCGGAATGGTTTTAATATATCGAGACTTACGGCCGGAGCTCTTCGCTCCTACAGAAATGAAATTAAGGACGAGCCCACAATGGCCGAGATATTTGTGAATCCGGAAACAGAGGAAATATGGGAGGAAGGAGATTGGATAAAAAGACCAAAATTAGGAGAAACTTTAGAAATAATTGCCAATAGTGCCATAGGAGGAGATGAGCTTTATATTGGAGAATTGGCTAAACTCCTGGCAAAGGATATTCAAGATATGGGTGGAATCATCACGGAAGAGGATTTGAAAAATTATTAGTAAGATAATTAATCCATAATTAATAAATTTTAAATTTTTTCAAAAAATAAAAATTCTCTATTTCTCTAATTTAGTGTTAATTGGACTGAACCGTTAATGACTCCAATTCATGGAGATTTTTCTCTTCATACGATTCCACCTCCAGGTGTATTTTAAAATATCAACGATATAAAGATAATTCTATCTATATTTGTATACAATTTAATTTTTTAATATAAAATAATTATTTTAAATAGGAAGCGGCATGATGGTCTCATTCATTATGAAGGTATTGAGCGACTATGTGATGAAACCAGACTCATTGAGAAAAAGCACCGAAGACACCGTTTTAACTTACCATAGAATTTCTGAGGCTTATAAGCACGCCTTTGCTAAGAGAACTCTCCTCGGAGATCCCGCAGACCAAAACATCACGGAGATTGTGAAAGAGGTGAGTTTGGGATAAAGTTAGGAAAAGCGTCATTAAATAAAAGTTTGGCCGCAGCTGGTTTGGAATCTCACTTCATACGATTACGCCATGTCTATCAGGGAATTGATTGATGACGATGTCACCAATAACACTCACGAGTATTATGGAGCTGAATATTACAACCCGGAAGACCACGGTAGAACTCAAATTCACAACTTTGTTGAATTTATAAAATACTTATAAAATGAATGATCAATTTCCAGGAACTTCCCATATTTCAATTATTGGGCCGAATGGAGATGCCATTGCTGTTACAAGCACTGTTAATTTATTGTAAGATAATATAATTAGGGTAAACATTTGTAAATGTACTTTATTTCTTCACAATTATAAATCATAATACCTCAACACCAGAGTGAACTTTTATTATTAACTTAATATTTGAAAATTTTACCTTTTTTATAATTACTGTAAGCGGTAATCCTTTTTTAGTTTTGGAGCTCTCATTAGATCTGTGAATACTGGAATTATTTTGAATGACGAAATGGATGATTTTTCTGCTCCGAATATCACAAATGCATTTGGTGTTCCTCCCTCACCGAATAATTTCATTGTGCCAGGTACAAAAGAAAGTTTTTCATTGTAAACATTTGAAATATTTTTTTTGTAAATTTATGTTTATTTTTGAAGCTACATATATAATTTTTAATAATATTCTGAGGGAATTAAAACTTATAGGAAAACGGCCCGTTTCTTCAATGACTCCATCAATTTTCACTGATTTTGATGGGAAAGTGAGACTGGTTATAGGGGCTGCTGGAGGAACCAGAATTACCACACAGACGTCAATGGTAATTTCCTAATTTAATCAAACCTCGCTGATTCCTTTGATGAAAATTCAAAATAGTAATTTTACTATTTTATTTAATTATAATTCAGTATAGCTTTGGAATAAATAGATATTGAGTAAAGAACTGATTTTATAATTTTATGTATTTATTAGTAATATTTATTCTTTTAAAAATCTCAGATTGCAATGAGAAATTTGTGGTTTGGAGAAAATATTAAAGAAGCAATTGACGCGAGACGTTTCCATCACCAATTGTACCCGATGGTCTTTTCATATGAATATGGAGTTTTGGATGTAAATCTTAATTTGTGATGTTATGTATATGAGTGGAATAAGGGGAATAATTGGCTAATTATTGTTCAGCAATACGTCAAAGGACTCGAAGGGAAAGAACATGAAACTGAAAGGATCAGCGGAACCCTGGCGACAGCATGTGGAGTTTCAACAACATTAGACGGGAAGGTGAATGCAAATGCTGATTATCGGAGCAGTGGCTCGGTAGCCGGTTATTAAATGAAAATAATGCTAAAAAATAATATAAATTTTTATTTTGTGTCTTAAAGTAAAAGAATTGTAATTAATCAAACGATTTGTATAATAAAAATCAAATATACAATGTTAAATCTAATCTTAATTGACATTCGACTTTAGTTGTTCTCAATTGATTGATAATAAAAATATCATATGTATATTATAATTGATATAATTACAAATTAACCATTGCGATTAATAACATATCCAAATCGCATTCTTTTAATCCGACTGGTATCAATACCCAATACACTAGACACTAGACACAATTAATAGATTAATGAATAATAAAAAAGTTTATTGAATCAATAAAGATTAATTTGGATCAATAGTCCAAGGGCTATTGAAAATTGACATTTTCAAATCTTTATGGTATTGTATGGTTTTTCATCGTTTGTGATTGTCATGGTGTTTGCTTCACTTCTTCAAGTGGAATTTCACTTTTATAGTATTTCACTATGATACACTAGTATATAATATAAATATGATACATAGACATAAATACAGTTTGGTATTAAATATGTTTTATGTATGTGTGTGAGACACACATTCATTAAAGTATAGGTACACAATATTATTTATACCAATTTTAACTATTTTCGAAAAAGGATTCAAAAATGCATTTTTATGAAATTGGATGTGTATAGCATTTTAATATAATTAATAGTATAATTTGCGCATCAATTTGAGATCAATTTCAAGTTAATATAAAAATAATTATATTATGAAATATATAATATAGTAGGCAGTTAATTACTTATTAGTCTAAATGGGTTTCGTGATCAAAAATTGAAAATACAAGCGATTAGAAGACACGCCAATGGATTAATGACACACATTACAATATAGAGAGTAATAATTTAGATACAATATATTTAGTGACATGTTAGTGACATTCTTAACTTACGATTAAATACATCAAATCACAACGTGGCGTGATATAAAACTTTTATTGAATGAAGTTTATCGTATAATATTATCGCAAAATAAGCTAATCCGTCAAGTTTAATAATCAACCTATTCTTCTACATTAATACATTTTATAAGAATACCACATTTACACATCAAATTTTATATGGGGTATTTTCATATGATTTAAATAATTTAATGTTATCAATTTATATTGTACTAATATTTCGACATGTTTGTACCAATAATAGTATTTGCTGTGAATTTAATATCTAGATGAATTGTTCATAATAAAGTAGTATTTGGCTATTTAAATGGATTAAAGATTTAGCTCATTCTCAGGTAGCTATTAGTCTTGTTTTTTACACGAGCTTTGATTGATGGCAATTAAAATGGGATTTAAAATTATTTTATTTCTTTCTTTAACTTCCTATGTATTTGGTTCTTCAATATATCCTGATCATGATGGTAATTTTATTTTATACAAAATTAAATAGTAAAATATCATTTTGGTTTTCTTTGGTTTTTTACAGACGACTATATGCATCCCAAACCTCTTGGATCCGAAGAACGAGATATTCATCAAATAAACAATTTTGATAGAAGTAATTATAATAAATAAGTTAATATACTTATCAACACTTAAGCTTAAATAGAGCTTTAACTTAATGTTATTTCTGCAAATCTGCCCCGAGTTATTATTTGAAACAAATTAAATTAAATTAACATTTAATTTAACAGTTATTTAAATTAATTCATGATAACTTTAATTAACTATTTTTCAGCAAGAGAATATTGGTTCACTGACGCTCAGAAGAGCTTAATTTCAAAAGTGAAATTAAATAAACCAATAGAAAAGAAAGCCAAGAACGTTATTTTATTCTTGGGTGATGGATTCGGCGTCTCAACCCTCACAGCCGCAAGAATTTTGAAAGGACAACAAGGTGGAGGTTCAGGAGAAGAAGCAATTTTCAATATGGATACATTCCCATATGTTGGAACTTCTAAAGTAAATCAATTAAATGACTATTTTCTACAGTGCCTATTATATTATTTGTTCTTTAATCTCATTCAAAAATATTAGACTTATTGTCTCGACAAGCAAGTTGCGGACTCGGCCTGTTCATCCACAGCTTACACCTGCGGAACAAAGGCAAATGGAGACACAATTGGAGTGAGTCCGGAAGTTACATATAAAAATTGCACTTCTCAGATGAAAAAGGAAAATCATCTTGAGTCGATTCTTGTTTGGGCTCAGGTAATTAAAGAAGCTTAACAAAAAGCTATACCATATGTATTCCTATTAATTAATTAATCCTAATTAATTCTCAGTTCATAATTAAACAAATATGAGAATGGATTATTTTATTTGAAGTTTGTTGACAATATTTATTTATTGTACAGAGACATGGAAAGTCCACAGGAGTAATAACAACTACGAGAATTACCCATGCCAGCCCAACTGGGAATTATGGTCATATTGCTTTCAGAGATTGGGAAAATGATGCAAAAGTTAGGGCCGACGGTTTTGATCCAGATTTTTGTGATGATATTGCCGAACAGTTGATTCTAAGAGAACCAGGACTCAAAATCAATGTAATTCTTGGTGGAGGTCGTAGGGAATTTACACCAAACACAACAGAAGACCCTGGAAATAAGAAGCTTGGCCTCAGAGCTGATGGAGTCAACTTGATCGAAATGTGGAAAACTTTTAAAGGAAATTTGAATGGGAAATATGTTGCAACTAAAGATGAACTTTTGAAAGTTGACACGAACCAAACTGATTATTTACTCGGATTGTTCAACTACGATCATATTGAATTCACCGATAAACAAGAAGCAGCAAATAATCCACAATTAAATATAATGACTGAAGTTGCCATTAGAATTCTTAGTAAAAATCCCAATGGATTTTATCTTTTTGTTGAAGGTTTGATTCAGTTTATTCAAAGCAAATAATATATTTAATAATATTTTCATTAATTACATTTAATATCTAATTACAATAAATAGTCGTCCAACACAATTAAAGACCTGTACTAATTTTTTAGAAATTAAAATATTTAATATTTTAATTAATATTTCAGGCGGAAGAATCGATCATGCTCATCATGATACAAACGCTGGTCGTGCATTAGAGGAAACAATCCAATTCGACAAAGCTATTGGACAAGCAGATTTAATGACGGAAGACTCTGACACGCTGATTGTTGTAACAGCCGACCATTCTCATGTCATGACACTCAATGGATATTCCAACAGAGGAAACGATATTTTAGGAGTGGCGGACAGACAAACAGGATCAGATGGAATTGGTTTTTCAACCCTCAGTTACGCCAATGGTCCCGGCCATCGACGCCCTGATGGTGATAATAATTGCAGTCGGGCTAATATTAGAGAAGAAGATTTTGAACACATTGACTATGTTCAACACACGATGGTTCCGCTTTCGTCTGAAACCCATGGAGGAGAAGATGTTTTGATATTTGCCAAAGGCCCCTATGCTCATCTCCTCTCTGGAGTCAATCAACAGAGCTTCATTCCGCATGTAATGGCATACGCTGCCTGCATTAGTCCCTTTGCAAACTCTTGTGCAGAAATGGAAGACCCTGTGGGATCTTCAGTAAGTATCAAATTATCTTTTATCGTTTTAATTTCATCTCTCTCATTATTACTCGTGAGAAATGTGTGAACTGAATTATTTATATTAAAACAAATGAGATAATTGCTGAATAAAAGACTTGTGATATAATTATCAAAATTTTTATTTAAATTTTTATCAATAATATTAACTTAAATAATCTCAATCTTTTGCAAATTCAAATCCATTTTTTATTTATTAGTTCATTTAGCACATCTTCTTTTAATATAAATTGCTGCTCCAATTCCAAGTATCAAATGTCCAATCTGGAATTTCGAAAGATGTTAATATTTAAAAATAATAGATTTTGTTTGAGATTGTTGAGGAAATTAGTTTTTAATATTCTTACTGCTAGCACTGTATATTTTCCTATATCAATTGCTTTAAGTGGTGTTAACAATTGACTCTTCAGCTGTTGTGTCAAATCCTCACTCAATTCGACCATCTATGTATATTAAGTTAGAAATAGTTTCATCTTGATGCAAATTGTGTAATGAATGAATAAAGAGAAGGATGAAGGTATTGTATTTGGTATTGTGTGGCATAAAGTGCTTTTCCATGTTACCTCATCGGCCCACACAATGGGGAGAAGCGTAATATTAAAATTCTTGAAGAGATCAATATGCGGAAGAAATTGAACTTCGACGTTAATTTGGAGCCTCTTATTCGCTCGGAGCAAAATTCCAGAGAGCTATAAAACGTAATTAGTGTTGGTAATTCGACCCGACCAAATTGCTTTTTAACTATTCTTAATGTTGCCCTTTTGTATAGCAACCAAATGTGTAACTTATTGTTAATGCATGTCTTAGCAGCTATTAAACTCTAGTTAAAGATTCCTTCGACTATATCAATAGTTATAATGTTATAAGTTTATAAGCGTAGATTTTAACTACACGTGGCTTTAATTTGCACACGCATCGAATTATTCAAATTCTTACTCACAGGTTCAACATCAACAATGGTTTGGTGCTCTTCTTTTGTTGGGTTGAGACCAAGAACATCAGTTAAATAAAAATCTTCTCCATCTAAATTAAATACAATATTATTTACGTCAAATAAAAATTAATTTAACTAATAAATTAAAATCATTTTTACTTTATAATTACAGTAATCGTTTAAAGAAATTATTTTTGTATATTTTTAAAAAAAATAGTGTAGGAATTCATATTTTGAGTTTTAAATTACCTAAAAAGTGAGGTAAACTTAGAACAATTGGAGCGCCTAAAATGTAAAAAATAAAAAATACATTTTTAAAATATCTGTAGTAAGTTAATTAGTAAGTTATAATGAAATTATGGATTGAGAATTATTCAATTTTAATAGGATACCATTTAACGTGACCAAATTTTAATAGATGTTGCTCAAATTTTTTAATAGAAACTGCCCTTAAGAGAGTATGCCCAAATTTCGTATTTTTTTACCTAAACTTTATTAAAAGTTGCCCAAATAAATTCATAAATTGCCCAAAGTTCAAATTTATTTAAAATTCATTCTTAACGTTAAAATAATAAAAGTGGATAAAATAAACAATAAAAATAATTTATACGATCAATATAGTTATTAGGTATAATATAATGGTATGTGTAAAATAAATAATTATTAAACAATCAATGCTTTTTTAGCTTTAGAAGGACGGCCTCTTTTCCTTTTCTGTCCAATTGGGATCGTTTTGGCTTCAGGAGGAAAAGTAAATAGAGTCGAGCTCCAATTCTAATTATGTTTGCATACATAATTCTGCAAATAATACAAGAGCAGAAAGATTGATCCCAAGATCCGTTGAATTTAACCTCCCAAATTCTATTCTGTGACTTTTTAAAAGTTTCAAAAGTCCTCCACGATTTGATTTCATTGTTGCGAATGTAGTTGTCAATACCAACTTCTTTAATTTGCTGTTGATTTGTCGGTCTAATATAATAGACATTTTCACCACGCATTTTGACATCAACATTTCTTCTGACCCAGTCATAAGCTCCTGTCATTAATGGAAGTGACAATGAAGGAATTTCTGCTTAAGGTTTAGGTTCATCTTGATCATTTGGGACATTTTTATGATCTTCACAAACTTTCGTTAATTGACCCAATGAAATTATCGGTTTTCCGTAGTGTTCTCTTCGTACTGTAAGTAAGAACGTTGATATTTGAGTAATTTTTGGTTCTTGTATCCCATCCAGTATCAGTTGTCGTAATATTGCTTTTGGTTTTGTTATTTCCGATGAAAAGAGGTCAGAAATCTTTAACTTGACATCATTGTTTAGGCCCTTCCTTTGTTTTTCATCATGAGTGTGTTCAAGATCATTTCGATAATGCACAACGGTTTGTCCTGTGCTTTTAAGAAGTAATTGTATTTTGGACTCACAATTTGTAGAACATTTGCAATGATAAGTGATTTTTTCTTCTTCATCTGTTGTAAACTTTATCTTATAACGCCACTTTTCTTCATCACTTATTTTCTTTTTTGCTTCTACTAAATTAGGGAATTCGGAAGATTTAATCCGAGAATAAGTCTTTTTAACTTTTTTAAAGGTGGTTCATCATTCTCCTCCTCATAGCCAGAAGAGTAAAGTTGAAGAGTTTGAGACATTTCTATTGTAAAACAATGTAAATATTATATTTATATGTGAATGATATATACATTATACTTGCATATAATAAATAGTAATTAATATATTTTCTATTTCTCACCTTGGAATCCAGTTATTTAAATGTAATGGTTAATTTTCTTCCGAGTTAAAGAATATTCTTGATATTTAAAGAAAATTTAAAATCGATTTCGTTGAATTAAGTAGGAAAACTCGTGACATAAACTTTGTCTATATTTGTTCCCTTTTACCTTTTCTTATCTTTTTCTTTAAATTTACATATTTGTGTGCATGTGTTGAATGATATCAGAGGAATTATAACATTTGGGCATTTAATATTATTTGGGCAAATACAATAAAATATTTGGGCATACTCTCTTAAGGCCAGTTTCGATTAAAAAATTTGGGCAACAACTATTAAAATTTGGGCGGAATATTATTGTCCCATTTTAATATTTATGAGCTAACCATGCTTGCAAGGGAATATCCGCATAACTCCTGTGACATTGCAAAAATGAAGAAGTGGCCGTCCAGCATGAGGACAAAAGCATACGTTTGAAGGGAGGATATCGGGGATCTCGAAGAGATCAGGAGGAATGATGAATCGATAGCCTGGAATGTCCTCATATTCAATTTCCTTTAGAAAGCGAAGCCAAAGGGAACGGCAGACATCGAGAATGAAAATCCGAAGGACCGTATCTTTTTTAATAAACGGGGGGAAGAAACTCCCATCGGACCCATTAATTTTATTGCAAAACTGGACAATGCTGTATGAAATAAATTAGGTTTAGACAGTGATTAAATTCCCTTTATATTAAAAATTATTGGTAATAAATTATTGAAATATTTAAAATATTACTCCCAATCATCGGCCCAATCATCTTCTCCCTTTGTTCCGCTCCAATAATCCAAATATGCTTCGCCATTGAATTTCACAATCTGGGCGAATTTACTTGAATCTTTAATTCCTCGATTAATCTCAAAAAGTCCCGTGCTCGTCCCATTTTTCTATTCGTAATTTAAAAACTTACATTAAAATAAATATTAAATTAATTGGCTTAATTCAATTAGAACTTTAATGAATTTGGATTGAAACTTCATTTCCTCAAAATTGGGGCAATAAAGAACTTCACCCGTCCCCTTTAACAAGAGTTTTAATAACTGTGTAATTACTAAAGCCATGGGCAGATGGGAGTGCGAATGTGCTATTCCGCCCCAGATAATTTTTAATTATTGGAATTAAAGTTAATACAGTGGTTAATTAACTTTTTATAGATTTTTTTACCCCTCGATAAAATGCAAATTTGTAATCTTCGAATTCTGGTGGTAAAACTCCCCCAGTTCCAACATCAAGGAGGAATTTATAAGCAGAGACGTCAACTCCATCGAAAATCAGCTCTCGGACTTTTTTATTTCTCCAAACAACTTCCTCTCCGTTTCGATTGAGATTATTAATCAAAATATTTGCGAATTGGGCAAGTAATGGTGGTGTTTTGGCTGCAAGCGTTGCAACTGCCTTTATATTTACTTAATTATTTTTTCATTATTATTTTCATTTATTTTAAAAATTTATTATTTTATAAATCTTACAACTAAAGGCACATTAAACACATTGACTAGAATATCATCATTGTCTATGTATGAATGTGCTGGGTCAAAGACGTATGTGATGTTTTCATTGTAGGTTATTGTGTCTGTTTCTTCATTTTGTCTTAAAACCGTTTTAATCCTCGATTCTCTAATGAATAATTAATTAATTAATTAAATTCCCTTCATCATTGATTCCGATTCCTGTTAACTTTTAAATATATTATTCTAATAATATAAATCAACCTATAAGAAAAAGGTCCGAGTTCTTGCATAATGGGTTTTGCACCATTGTATAAAAACTCATCGGGATTCGTAACATTGAAAACGTAAAATTTTAGATAAACTGGGACTGGAATGTCCCGCCATTGCTCGAAAGTTTCTTCTCCTTCCACCAAACTGATTTTCTGTCAGGAATCAAAAAAGTTACTTTTTGTTGTTAAAATAAATATTTACCTTTTTCACTTGTGAATCAATGAGCTTTGGAGCTACAATCCAACCAACAATGCTAGCCAATAATATTAGCAATAGGCCACCAATTCCTAAAAAGATTGGCAACTTGTGTTGCATTTTTAATAAATTAAATATAATAATTTTTCCTTAAATAATTATTTTTTACATAGTTAATACTTGATTGACTAACTTCAAGTATTTTTAAGCACTAAAATAATATCCGATAATAACTCCATTGTAATTCCTTCAATATTTATCAATATTCATCATTGTACATTTATGCATTAGGAATATTAAATGGTTGATCTCAAAAATAGAATGTATAGTTAACGAGTTAAATGCATTGAATGTCAAATTAAGTGTTAATGTATGAAGTATAAGTTAAACAGATTCATATAACATGTAAAATATAATGAATGTAAATTATTAGTTAAAAGTTAATTTGTAATACATACATAGTACAGTATTAATTTTAGTGGGAGATTACATAATATTGAATTATTGAATCGATACAAATCTATCAGTATCGAGTCTTATAGTCATTAGTTTACAAATACATATTCACGATAATTTTTTCGATGGAGTTGTGCTTTAAATTATACACATGAAATACATACTGATACATATTATACCTACAATTTAATTTCAAAGGAAAAACTTGACTCGTGTTGTATCTTATCTAATGTTTAAGGGTTATCGGGACAAATTTCCACTCAAATATTCATTGTTGATTGATTGGAAATTTTGAGTTGTTCCAAATGACATCTGGCATTTTATATCAATTGGAAACAAATGTTTTTGAAAAGTTGTTTCACAATTTACAAACTTTACAAACCCCAGAAATGAACTTGGACTAAAAATGAAGTGATTGTTTCAACTTCATTTTCTGTAACATTTGTACTTGTTTTATCGTTGTAGGCTTTAACTATTTCGATTAATCCTAATGAATTACTATATAAGATTTTAAATGATTCGACAGTTGAATAAATTATATTATATATGGTATACATAATAATAATAATAATGGTTCATTTATTCAATTAGTATATTACATTGGTATATAGAAATTAGGATAATAGAGGCATTGAACAAATATCTTCATGAAACCCGAAACAAGACGGAATATTATACATATATACCATATAACATGGTATAAATAAATAAATAAATATATATATATATATATATACATATATATATACCTAAATAACATTGATGAATTGATTTAAATGTCTAATAGAGAAATGTTGACTTTTGTCAAAACTATAAATTAAATGTAAAAATCGGCAATATTTTGATTATGAAAATATTTATTTAACGAAATTTGTTAATTTAACAAGTTATGTACAGATTTTATATTAAAGGAACATTTTCTGACACAAAAGTCTCAATTTAGTAAACAATCTCCCATAAAAATAATGACGAATATTGTAGTATTTATTTATAAGATGTATTGAATAACAAAATAATAATACTTACTATTATAATCTATACTATTAATAAGTATGTACCATACTTATAATATCTATACAATGTATCCTATGTATATGTATTTATAATACAGATTTAAATATTATTTTTAACGATGGATTCTAATTCCTAATGTAAGTATAAATAAGTATATATAATTTATAGTTAAATAAGTAGGTATTAAAATATAAGATTCAAATACAAACTTGTAAATTCACTTGTTTATAATAAATCTCTAGCTGTTCGATAAATAACAATAAATTAAGTTAACAAACTATTTAATACAGTATTTACATTTTTGATAATTTGCATAGTAAAATATATTTTAGTGCATGAAACATTATAAAAATGGAACTTGTCGTTGATGGCTGTTCCATATGTTTGGACACCAAATCACAATTTTCATTAAAAGTCTATTAATTAGTTCGTGTGAACTCCGTTTGATAAATTATCCAAGGTACACAATGATTGCAAAGGAATGAAAGTTTGAGTGGATTGATTTAAAAAAAATTAAACAAAAGCTTTGCTCTTTCTCCTCTGTCGATAGAAAATCCCGGCCCCAAGACCAACAAGGACAAGTCCAATAGCAAGAACAACCCATTTGATGATATTGATAGTGTTGACTGTGGTGATTAATTTGGCCCTGATATCATCTGCAGTTTCGTCATCCAACGATGCAAACTTTAAAAACACAAATAATTATATTGTATTTAATTTAATTAAATTGATTCTGATGTAATTGTAAGTTTAAGAAATATTTGAATACCTCGTCAGCCCACATGAGCGGGAACAACATTCGTGGAGCGTTTTCTAAAGCGTCAATGCCCTTCAATGGTTTGAGTTGAACGTTGATTTGGATTCTTTTACTTGCTTGCAAAACGAGTCCCGAATTCTAAAAGAAAAAATAAATCAGAATTTATGCAAAAATATTTTATTGAAGCTGGAAATGATATATTATTGCCATTATTCAATCTACCGGTATTTGTTGAATTCATTAAACTTACCGGTTCAAGATCAATGAAAGTTTCATGTTTATCTCGGTTTGGGTTGAGCCCAATAACTGCAGCTAGATTTCCGGCATCTCCACTATGAATGAGTGCAATAACGACAATTAATAAATTATAATTTTCAGGCAATTATAAAATAATAGCTTTTAATTAGTAGGACTGAAAATATATTTTTTTCAATAAATTTTAAATTTTGAGCCATATAATATGGCAAATTATGATAAACGTCATTTATTTAAAACTTACTCCAAGAAATGAGGCGTACTCATCACAATTGGTGCACCTGAAATTATAAAAATTAAAATTCTACTTAAATTCTCAAAAAAATCAAGTTTAAAAGTCTTATTTCGACGATTACTCAATAATTAAATGCTGATTTAAAATTGAATCTCACCATCTCGACAGACATCTAATGGAATTGCCCCTCCATGACATCTCTCACCACCGTCATTCTTCACTTCATCACAAAAGCACATGTTGTCTCTGTTGATGTTCGGGTCTTCGAGCATGGAAAAAGGTGGGACGAAACGATAACCGGGAATGTCCATCAGTTCCATTTCATGTTTATAAGTGAGATAAAGGGACCGACAGAGATCCACATTGAAAATGTACAAAACTCGATCTTTTTTGACGAATGGTGGGTAAATAGACCCATCAGAGCCGTTGATCATGTTGCAATATTCTCCATACCAAAAGTCAAGTTTCGTCTTTCCATTCCAAGTAATGACATTTCCGAAATTTTCATGTCCTTGAGTTCCAGAGTCAATTGTATAATTTCCATCGTCAGATCCGTTATTCTATTAAAAATACTTATTATTATGACTTATTCCAAAAAATTTCTAATAGGTCTTCCAATAAATATTTAAAAAATTAATTATGCTTAAATATAACTTCAATTAACAGTTCAGCTGTTCGAAAGTTTGGGTCGATAATTTAAATGGTAATACTATTGTAGTACTGTTAATGTCTTTATTAACTTTTACATACATTGCATACATCATTTATAATTGAATAAAATTAATTATGAGAATTATGAAATTATGAGATGAATCTAGAATCCTATGTTACTGCAATATAGTGATTGTCAACTTACACCTCTATAAATACCAAAAAGTCCTCCTTCGAATTCTGCTGGCAAAAGCGGACCGATGGGAAGGTCAGTGTAAGTAGTCACATCAAACCCATCAAAAATCAATTCACCAACTCGGGTATCTTTTCGAATAATCTTTTCTCCCTTTGCAACCAGAGTGTTTGAAATGCCATTGACCAATCCGATTATAATATCAGGAGGAAGAGGCAAACCACCAAGAGTATCAGCAAGTCCATATATTACAGACTGTCAAAAGTATGATAAAGAATAAATTTATAAAAGTTGGTTAAAGAAGCAAAAGATTGCTAAAGTGGGAAACATTTCCATCATTAATGTGGCAAAAGCATGACGTCCAAGAATTTAAATTCACAATATTTAATTAATAAATATGGAATATTTAAGATAAGAAAAACAAGAATAATTGAAAGTTCAATTAATTGATGTTACAAATACGCACAAGATTTCTAAACCCCAGACTTAAAAAAATTTAAAGTACGCAACAGATTTACAAATAGAGAACCATACATCTACTTTTTAATATTAAATACATATGCTACATATATTCATGAATAGAATCATTATAATAGCATAATGTGTGTGAATTGTGTATGATAGATGATAGATATGTTTCATATATTTATGATCTTTTGATCAATGTGTAATAGAAAAGGAAGACGATCTGAATACCAAAAGATATGACGGGTTGAGACAATTAATTCAAATTGTAAGGAAATTAAATTGAATGAAGGCCTTGAACTCATCATTTCTCATCCTCACACTTCCAGATGAGTCGGAGATAAATTGAAAGAGGAAAACACTCGGAATACTTACGGGATAAAAAAGACCAAAGGTTTCATTTTCCAATATCTTTTTCCCAGTCATATTTTGTATTTGGGCAATGAAGGGTTGATGGTATCCTTTGAACAGAATTTCTCCAATCGACTTCCTCACGAACAGCCGCTCTTTAAACCTGGCAATGTACATGTTGACAAGAGTTCGAAACATCCTTGACGTGATCACTTTGTCCAATCGTTGAGCAAGCCCCTACACAGTACAAAAACAAAAGGCAAAACTCAACAAAACAAGACATTTCATTAAATTGAGACAAAATAAAAAACAAATACGTCAACATTAAATCCAAACATATTTAACAGCAATAAAATTAAAAAAAAGCATTGATTTAGTTAAAATTGATTTAGTAAATCATTTAGTAAACATCATTTGTTATGTTAAATAAATATTTACCACAAATGGAACATTAATGAAATTGACCAGATCATCTTCAGAACCATTTGATAAATCTTGTTTAAAGAAATATGTAATTGGCTGCCTGTAGCTAATTCGACCTTCTTCTGGGTAATGTCGAATATCCTCCTTGATTCTCTTTTCCCTAAACACGACCACAATAACAATTTAGTTATTTTTAAATTTTTAAAAACCCATATGAAGCTCAATTTGCAAAAGAACTCACTCGTAAACGTAAGGACCTGTAAATTACAAAATAAAACAAAATTTATTATCTTAAATTCTGTAAATAATGCTTAATTTATCAAAACGGATAATAATTTTTATATTCGTTACATACCCAATTCTTGTAATATCGGCTTGGCTAAATTCACTTCAACTTCATCAGGATTTGTAACATTAAAAACTAAATTAAAAAGTTGACCAATTAGTTTCGTTAAGAAAGCTTGCTTATATTGAGTTATTCTTGAGATAAAAGATAACCAATCTTCATCTATAGACCAATTTAGAGAAATATTGAGGTTTTGATCAAGTTCTTACCGTAAAATTTGAGGTGGATGGGAAGTGTAATATCAGACCATTTGTCAAACGTCTCAGATCCTTCCTTAAGTTGCACTTGCTAAAAGATTACAAACTTTAATTTTTTCATTCATAAATTTGCAAGCAACATACTCTGCATAATTACCTATCAGTACGTATGATATACGTATTATAATTATAGCATTGTCATTGTGTAATAGGTATACTGATATTTTATTCCTTATGAATGACCCCTGAATCATCTTTCACTTTGGATCAAAAAATAATGAACTTGGGGTTTATTGTATAGCTAAAGAATGGTGAGAAAATAAAAAAGAATCATTTCATTAACCTTTGTTCATTTATTAACTGGGATTTTCCAGGTATTTTTTTAATGGAAATGTAGACTGGTTATCATTTATTTTATTTTCGTATCATTATCAAATAATTGTCATTATTCTTGAGCTCTATACCATTACATACTTTTAAACACAAGTAAAAATAAAATTAATGAGAAGTTGATCTAAAAAGTAATAAAATGTGCTAAAAAAACGAACATAAAGTTACTTATCTTCACTTTCCAGAAACACACTTTTATAAATTGTATTCGCTACCTATTCCAATTAATATTATAGAGTAGATGAATTAATACCAGTTATATTAAAAACTGAATCTAAGAAGTTGTTTAAATATTTATGGCAAAACACTTGTAATTTAATATGATATTGTTCAATGTCAGTTACAATTCAAGAAAAATTTAAAGTCATTTTTTAGTATTCTTAGAAAAAAATTGTCAAATAAGAGTATTCCCTAACAATTTTGTTTAATTGATAATATAGCATTCCACGTAAGTAATATATTAATAAATATGAACCATTTAACATGAAAATATTACTTCCCTCTTAAAAGAGTCTAAATAACACGATGACTTAAAGATGATTAAAAGTCAAAAACTAATTAATGTTGATCTAATCTCGGGAATCAATGTTGTTCATAAACAATTCCATTACCCATTCGCAATTTACTAACAATAAACGAAATCCAAAAATGAGTGAGGGTTTGAAGAAAGGAATGGATTTTAAGATTTTATTTAATTTACCTCTTTGATTGACTTTTCCACGATATTTGGAAACACCACCCATCCCACAATTGCCGCAAGAAGGGTGAGGATGAAACCTCCGACAAAGATCCCAATTGGAAGTTTATACTGCATGGTTCTTTCCCAACCGGCTCTTCTTTTCCTTACCAATGCCGGCCACTGACTGACTCAATGAAGACGTTGGGAGAACACGAAGGATGTTTAACCATATAAAATAATAGAACTTTTAATATGCAGCTCTCTTGACTTTTTTAATCACACGCAGGCCATCAGAGTTAGATTTTTCCAGGTGCGTTGAAGAGCCCGACGAGGTCTTCATATATTTGAAATATTTGCTCCTATGATTCAAGTACCCATTAATACTCCAAGATAGGAGTCGACCAATGAATAATCAATAATTTAATATATTCCTCATCACTTGTTGTACGATTTCATGATTTTACTATCTTTTCATACCCAACTTTCTCATTACAACAATATGCTTTTGTGTGATCAAAAACACTTATCAGAGTGACAACTTGATTTAACAATAATGTAACTTTTGATGTTTTAATCAATATAGCCATACTAATTGTAAATACATACAAGGTGAATTAATTCATCAATTGCATATTTAAGATATTGAGTTTACTTGAATCAATAACTAAACAAGTAACATATTCTAAATAGTTTATGTATTAACATCTGAGAACCTCACAAGTTGATAGTATTGTATAATTTTATATTGACAGTGTTTCAGTGAAATAGTAGTAGAGTAGCATACGTAAACTATTGTATTAAGTTTGGGTTTATTTTCTTATTGGGTCATTTGCTAGGAATTTGTTGTATTAAAAAACGAATGAATTATGGGCCCTTATGTAATTGTGCCTGAGACAAACCCGACGAATATGATTAGTAAATGATTTTAATTGTCGAAGGCAAAGAACTTTATTGGTTATTCCTTCTCCTTATATGATCACACATCACACCACTGTGTGTCATGTACTCATGTTGATGAGTTCATGGTCTTTGACTTCAGTATCACGTTTACACCAAAATCCCTGCCGACTAAACGCTTCTGCTTGACGAGATTTATTAAACCAGTCGGTTCACATTACAATATGAAAGGATAAGATAAAAATAAGAACTCAGGATTATAAATATTTTTTATCTTCCTCTTAAAAGAATCGTACGATCTTATTGATAAAACTATTTCTTAAGAGTCATTTTCATTATAAATTATCACAATTTTTATATTGCCCTTGAACCTCTTTGTTGACATTGATCGTTCTTTCTTAAAATATGTAATACAATACATACCTTATCCAAGAAATTAGACAATTGATAAATTGTTAATAATTATGTAGGATAAGTACTGATAAATATACGATTACATAAGAATTATCAAAGCAATTTTAAAATAAATTCATAATTGGCACAAAGTAAAATCCAATTTAATTCACTTACTTACAGGGTGAGTCTAAAGTCGTTTCCGATTCCGAATCCGAAAAGATTAGAAATCGGAAACGACTTTAGACACACCCTGTACTTTATAAAAAATGCATGACAGAAGATTAACAATTTAAAATATATTATGGATTAGGGATAAAACTGCAAAAAAAGAAATAATTCGAATCGAACTAACAATCACATTTCAAATCCTGAAAAGATAAAATCTCTCTTTTTAACCCACAAGCTTTATTTGTACCTTTACAATTATCAGTTGTGCCATCATCCTGTATGTAGTACAATTCTTAATTCACCCAAAAGTCTAAATATATAACTATGCAATTAGCGTCGTACATTAGTGTCAAAAAATCTATCATGCAATACTTGTTCATGTTAAGAAATTGTATGTGATGTACCTCTATTATTAAATGGGTATTTTTTATGCATTAAGGCCATTAAAAAGTAATTAGCAAAATTAAATATGTGCACTTTCCTTAAACTTTCTCAAATATAAAGCCTCGCTCGATCAACCATTACAAAATAAAGGTTCTTCAAAAATGAGCGGAGTGGCATTCATCATTTTATTCTTTTTCGGATTTGCTGTTGGAGATCTTTGCGAGTTGTCGGTTCAAAAGCATAACGCATATCGGAAAATTCATCATGCGCCTGAACTTAAATGTAATGAAACGGTAGGTCAACACTTTCTAATTTACAAATAATTATGTTTAATATTAATTTTGCTAATTTTTAATTATTAAAATTATAAATACTATATTTTATTATTTTTATACCTAATAGATTTCTGAAAGTGCACAAGCGTTTGCAGACAAAATTGCAATTACATGTTCTTGGGATGTGAGACGCGATGGGATGAAATATGGAGAAAATAAAGGAATGTACGGATACTCGAACGGCTATTATGATCCAGAAACTGTGATCGAGAGATCTGTTGAAAATTGGTATGAACAAGCCGATTGTTACGATTACGACAATGCTGAAGCCAACAATGAAGCATGTATTAATACAAATAAATGCACCAAGAAGGGATGTAAAGTTGGAGTCTTCACTCAAATTGTTTGGAAGGGAACTAAAGAAATGGGAGTTGGAGTCGCCAATTGTAAAGAAAGGGACGAGGGCTATTATTACACTGTCGTTGTCATTGATTATTATCCAGCTGGAAATATGATGGGAAGTTTTGAGAAAAATGTTTTGAAGCCTTAAGTTTTAATTGACGTTATTAATTGATTAAATTCAAAATGTAGTAGTTATACAAATATTATGTAATGTAGAGTAATGCATATATGTAGATATGCGGTATATTGATTATTATTTTATTCTTATTTTATTAATAAATGCATTCATGTAATCAACATATTACATTGTTAATGTTATTTAATACATTTTAAATAGTCACAAAAATATGCTTTCATTTACAGCCAATAATAAATATTTACAGCTTTAAAACTAATTTAATTTATTATTTTAATTCTTACACATGATAAAAAATATATTTATGATTGAAAAATATTTATTAAAAATTATAAAGGTTAAATTATCAGAGTTAAATATTAGTTAGGATAATCTAAATTAAATGATGGACTAAAAAACACCACAACGGATTTGATCTCCTACGTTCATTGATGAAACTGCTGCAAGATTATATTCCATCTTGAGAAAAACGTGTCCAAGAGCATTCGTTTGTGGCAAATCATATCGATCTTTCCCGCCTTCAGTCACTGAAAAAAACACGTCACAAAATTCTTCAAAATTCATGAGACCTTTTTTAGACGTCGCTTGGAAAAAAATCCTCTTTTTCACGGATTGCTTCGTCTTGTCGTTGTACTCTTGCAAAACATCGGAAAAATCCGCAAAAGAAATCATTCCGTCTCGGTCCAAATCCATAATTTCAAAAATTAACGCCACTCGTTTCAAATTGCTCTTTTTCCAACCAGGGTATTTGCTAATTTTTTTGTTGTAAACATAATCGAGTTGATCAATGAGCTCGAAAACTTCTCCACTGAAATTTTCGCATTTTTCCTGGTGAAGTAATATCATTTTATTGTTGAATTTGGCAAAATTTGTACTGGAAGAATAAAACAATCATTGTAATTGATATTTCACCTTTTCTCCTGGTTCAAAATTCACAATTTTCTCGGTGTCAATTGAAGAAAGTGGCGGTTGTTTGTGATCTCGCTTTTGTTCTTGGAGATTTCTTGTATAATCAATTACTTCATTTCCAATTGGGAGAGTGAAGAAACTGGAAATGAAGCGAAAAGCCCGCCGAATAAAATTTCTCAATTTCTTCTCAAATCCTTTATTTTCTTGTCTCTGAAAAGCGGATGAGGCGATTGTACCAGCGGATTCAATTCCAACTGCTGATAATGATTCAATCGAAGCACCTTTCAATTCAGTCTGAGTCTGACTGGTCATTTTAATATACGAGGGTTATCTTATTTTAAAATTTTCAACTTTGACAATTTTGTTGAGGAGTAAAATAACTATAGTGTCACATGCCAGGCCCCAATAATTGTATTATTACAACCATAAGCCATAAATAATACGCCGAAGATCAACACAACAACGATAATTTATTCAATAAGTATACGAAATATCAAATTGCATAATAAAGTATAATGAAAACAATGATCAATCAGGTATACTTATAATTCAAGTAAACAAACTATATGTTTTTGTGCAGTGCCATAAGAATCTTTGCCTCACTTGAATTGCGTTTTCCAAATATTTACATAAGATTTAAATAAAATTCATCTCATATCACAATTTATTAATAGTTTAAACTTACCCAATTCACATTCAATCTTTACGTGAGTTTGAACTAACCGCGTAATTATTTCCAGCGATACGAATTTAATTTGCTGTTACTTTTAGTTGTATTAATGCAAAGATAAATTCAAAATATAAAAAAGTGTTTATAAGAAAAAGATTTGAATTAAATCTCTTAAAGAATTTCGATCTTTAAACATTTCACTTATATTCGGTTAATTTAATTTTGTTTAAGAAATTTATTTTTTAAATCTATTCTATTCTAAATTATAAAACAATTCATTTCATATGCAATATGCAATTGAAAGTAATGTTTAACTAAATTCGTATTGCTGGAAATAATTAAGCGGTTTGTCAAACTCACGTAAAGATTGAATGTGAATTGGGTATAATTGTTATCAAAATGTACGAACTTTTTTAAGATCTATACACTTGGTAAATAAAGAGAGCAATTGAAAATCCAATGACTCCACAACCAATTCCAATCAAAGACCATTTTGAAGCATTGACAATTCGAATTGGAGTAATGAGTCGTTTCTTAATGTCCTTTGCATTCTCATCATCCAAAGATGCAGACTAAAAAGAAATCGAAGAGTTAAAAAGCCTAATTGAATCATTTCAAAACAATATTTTTAATAATTTTAATAATTTTAATTGAACGAACCTCTTCAGCCCACATAATAGGGAAAAGCATGTCTTTAAGATCTTTGAAAATATCAAGTCCTGGAACTGGCTCAAGTTTCACATTAATTTGAACTCTTTTACTCACTTGCAATACAAGTCCAGAATTCTACATGTTTAAATTATTTTTAATTTCACATACCTATTTAATATTTAATCACATTGTTTAAAACGAAAATTAAAAATTTATTTATTAACCGGTTCAATGTCAAGAAAAGTTTGATGTTTGTGGTAATTTGGATGCATTCCCACAACTCCATCAACATATAAATCGTCTCCGCTAAAATGAACAATTATCAAATTGTTTTCCAGATTGAAAAAAAAACAAAAATGACCAATTTGCTTACTCAAGGAAATGTGGACCACTCATAACAATAGGAGCTCCTATACAATCAAATAAATATTTAATTAAATATTATATTATAAAATAGTGAGATTAAATCACAAATAGTTTAAATGAGACTGCATTGTATCAATTTAATTAATTTACCACTTCGACAAGTCTCAACGGGTAATCCGCCTGAAGGACATCCAATAGATGAATTTTTATATTTTTCAGCGCAAAAACATTCGTTGGCCGGATTGATGTCAGGTGAAGCGAACATCATTCCCGGGACGATAAATTTATAACCAGGAATGTCCATAAACTCCGTCTTTTCCTTGTAAATGAGATAAACAGTTCGACAGAGATCGGTGTTAAAAATGTAAAGAATTCGATCCTTCTTGACAAAAGGAGGGAAGATGGAACCATCTGAACCATTAATCATGTTGCAAGAATCTCCAAACCAATAGTCAACCTTCGTTTCACCGTTCCATGATAAAATCTTTCCAAAATTTTCATGACTTTGAGTTCCGGAATCGATTGAATAAATTCCATCATCAGTTCCATTTTTCTAAATATTCATTTTTTTAAATTATTTAAAAACTTATTCTAAATAATATTTTTATTTCAAAACTTTGGAAAAAAATTTTTTTCCAAAAATTGAATTAATTGATAAATTATTTATATTAGGTATGGCTTACGCCTCTGTAAAGTCCGAATTTTTCTCCTTTAAATTCTTCAGGTAAGAAACCTGCTAATTCTCCAAGTGCCAAAAAATATGCGCTAACGTTGAATCCATGAAAAATCATTTCTCCCACTTTTGTATCTCTTCGAATGAGACTTTCTCCGTAGGGTTGTAAAGCTCTAACGACATTATTTAATTGTCCAACCAACCATTCTGGATTTCCGGGCACCAATTGACCAAGTAAAGTTTTCATTCCATATACAACTGACTAGGAAAAATGTGAATAAAACAATTTTAATTTTAAAAGTAAAGTAAAAGTATTTAACATAATTTACATATTGTGGTGCAAATTAAATTATTTAAAATGCATACAATAAATGGAACATTAATAAAATTAATCAAGTCATCTTCTGATCTGCCTTCTGATTCGTCACGCCTGAAGAAATAAGTAATTGGTTGTGTATAATTGATGACTCCTGCATCTGGATCTGCGGTGATGTTAACTTTGATCCGCTTTTGTCTAAATTAACGTTTGATATTTTTTAAATACAATTTACAAAGGAATCCAAGTTTTATGACAATTCTGTTTCTTACTCATAAACATAAGGACCTGAAAATAACATTAAAATTTTTAGTAACAATGAGATATATTTAATATAGTTTTGCAATTAAATATTATGTTTAAGTTAAAATGTTAAATTATTACAAACCAATTTCTTGAAGGATCGGCTTTGCATGATTATTTTCCACTTCATCGGGATTAGTTACATTAAATGCTAAATAACAAATTCAGTAAATGTATAAGTAAATAGACAATAAGAGTTTAATTTGTTATTGTCATTAATTAATAAATATTTTTCTGCTGTTACCGTAAAAGGCTAAGCGAACGGGTAGTGTAATATCGGCCCATTTTTCATACGTGTCACTCCCTTCTTCAAGTTTTACTTCCTTTAAGATTAATACAAGAAGACTTAAAATTAAATATTTCACGTTATATTCATAATCATAAATAAACATAATGAATCGTTATTCGATATTCAACCAAATTATAAGTTTATAACCTCATAATTTGTTATTTAGAATAATGCTTAAATAATGCATTTTTTACTTACATCCTTAACTTTGTTTTCAAGAATTCCTGGGAAAACCGACGCAAGAATGACTCCTGCAACAACTAATAAAATTCCGCCTGCAAAGAGACCAATTGCAAGTTTCTTCATTGCATAAAATTATTCAATTCAATTTAATAAAAATAAACGTTTGTTCTCAAACTACGCTTAATGTTTAAATCATGAATATCGAATGATTAATAAAATCACAAAAATATTCTTTATAGCTTTGATTTCCCAATATAGGTAATTTGTATAGACGCTGAAACTACATTATTATTAAAATTAGCATTTTAATAATACCTAAATTGTACGTACAATAATTTGTTATCATTTAAATGACATGAAGCTTATTTTATATACAAAATGATGGATCATCTTATCCAAGGTACTTGATAAAAATTACATAAACCCGATCCATTAAAACTTCATACAGTAATATTTTTTAGGCGTATCATTCTTAACTGTGATTAGATATTATTAAATTATGTATAG